>PVIR01022109.1:0-28633 GCA_004026965.1 Petromus typicus
CATGGGGGACCAGAGTGGAAGAAGCACTGAATGGCATTGAAACTTTTGACCTGTTGACTCTTATTCTATTTTGACATGAATGACAAATAAATTGAAAATTGAAACTAGAGGCTGTTGGGAACAGAGATTAGTCTGTATCAATAGGGACAAACCTATGGCATGCGTGCTGTGGATGGCTGTTTGTTACCACTGAAAGTTCTACAGGTTCAACATTATCACTCTATACTGACAAGGTACACCTATGAAAATGGACTTTGGAAGAACCTATTGAAACGTATTTCATAAATTTTAAATGGTGTTACATTTTATAGGTAAATATAGCATTTACTTACCATGATAATAAGTTGGTCTTTGATCTAACTATGTCAACAAGGTTACTTCATACACATCAAAAGCCAAGATCAGACATTATGCTGCTCAGCTGCCATTAGCCCTCTGCATCTGACCTGTCTCTGGGTTTTCTGTTGACTCATTGCACAATCTCCAGGGAGTCCTGATGAGTACAACTGAGTAACTGCAAATGCCAACAAGTGGATTTTAACCTGTCATAATTTCCAAAGCTCCTCCGCAGACAGAGGTTCCCACCCAGCCTCGATTCCAAAGTTAACACAGAAGCTAGGATATGGGGCCACGTGAGCTGCTGTTTCAGAGAGCTTCTGTACAAGTTTATTTTCTCATCATTAACTTTCAAAAAGATCAAAGATGATTTAGCCCAAGACCTGCAGGAAAAATGAAACCAAAACCAGGCAAACAAGTATAACAAGATACAAGCCTAGTGGCCAGACACCTCGAGTTACGAATTTCACCTGCCTAGAAGCAGGAGTGTGTATGTGTATGTGTATGTGTACGTGTGTGTGTGTGTGTGTGTGTGTGCCTGTGTATGTGTCTGTGTGTGTGTCTGTGTATGTGTCTGTGTGTATGTGTCTGTGTGTGTCTGTGTATGTGTCTGTGTATGTGTCTGTGTGTATGTCTGTGTGTGTCTGTGTATGTGTCTGTGTGTCTGTGTGTGTGTCTATGTGTGTGTCTGTGTATGTGTCTGTGTGTCTGTGTGTGTCTGTGTCTGTATATGTGTCTATGTGTGTCTATGTATGTGTCTCTGTGTGTCTATGTGTGTCTGTGTGTGTCTGCGTATGTGTCTGTGTGTGTCTGTGTGTGTGTGTGTGTGTGTGTGTGTGTGTGTGGGCATGCACAGTAGGTATGGCTTGGGAGCAGGTAGGCAGAAGGATGCTTTACTCTTAGCAACGTGTGACTTATTTTCCAAAATGGCTCTTGTAAGCAAATGACGAGAGGGCCCTCTGTCTAGATCACCATGTACCGGGCTAGGACAGGAGCCAGAAGTTCTTGCCAGTGGGCTGCTGAGCACAGAGCCTGGGAGCCCCAGTGCTGCGGCCTGTAAGCATTCAGGCTGGGAAGAACCTGGAACCCCAAAGCAGTTATTTCCAGGCAGGATGAGGATTACGTGGAAAGGAAACTCTGAGAAGTTCCTGTGCCACCTGGCACCAGAAGTCGTAGAAGAGTCTGGAATGCTTGCCAAGGAGCAGGGCAAAACAAGTCTAAGCAAGGGCCTCATGACAGAGCTCAGGACTGCAGGTAAAGCAGCTTCTCCCGCCCCTGCCAGGTGTCTCATGTCAGGAAGGAGTTCAGTGCAGAAGAAAGGAGAATGTCATTAAGAAGCACCTGCCTTGCACCAAGCACCATCCTGTGTGTGCTGTGCACAGTTTAAACAGCAGCTGTATGTTCAGAGTAGCTGCTTTTCATCTTAAATTTAGAGATGCGGGAACTGAGTCTTAGCAATTTCAGGAAAGAGTCCTAAGACCATGCAGAGTTTGGATGGAGACTGCCCAGAACCAAGGTCCCTGTGCTCAGACACTTGCAAAAGGACTTGCTCTGTGCTCTTTGGGCTGCACATATGACAACAGTCACATCTGCTCTCGCTTGGTTCAGATGGAAATAGACCGAAGGGGAGGCTGTGTGATCCTACGGGCCACAACCAAAGCTATAAATGTAGGCGGATGACAGCACCGGCCTTGGCTGGGAATGAGGGCAGCGTCTCAGGGAGCTGCAAAGCCAGGGCTCAGGGTGGATGCCAGGCAGGCAAAGAACAAGGTGCTCTGTCTTCCTTGGCACTTTGGTCCTCAGATTTCACAAGCCAGTGACACAGACCTTGTGGGACAGGAGCAGGGCTTTCAGAACACTCTGAACCTCTCACTGTTGACACAACAGTGGCTGCTATGGGCCTGCAAGGTTCATCCGACAGCGACCACTGTGTTAGAAGGAGGGAAACGGGCACCAGGAGGTTGGACCTAAGTGGGGAATCAGCTTGGCGAGGGCTAGTAAACCTGGGGCCTGTGGTCCTCATGTGTGTTATTCGGATTAGATGCTCTGAGCATGATATGCAATTATTATTATTAATAGTAATAGTGATAAAAACCTTCAGTTCATACTTTGACCTCACCTCCACTGGACCAGACAGCAGAGCTGTGTGTGGTCAGAGTTCTGGACACCTGTGTTCAGTGCGGTAGGGACGGCTCTCGCTCACTCCCTAAACCCAGTAGCTTTACTGAAAGTCTAGCTAAAGCTGCCTGGCCACATCCCTGGCCTAAGTTCCTCATTACTAGGACAACACGTCTAGAAAGCTCCAGAAACCTTTTCAAGTTGTGTTATTTGTCTCCTGACAGTGTGTGGTTCTAGGTCACACTGACAGTTACCTGGAGCCTAGACATGCCCAGGGTTCCACGGGGTGATTACATCCATTTTTGAAAAACTAAAGTTGTCATCTAAACTCTCCCTTTCTCCGTTCTCCATTAAAAATATGCCAGGCCATGATTATTTCCTGAATGACCCCAAAATTCTGCAGCAACTTCCAATAAGAAATGACACGGGACATTAAATACAAATGTAAACATTTCAATCCAACTCATTTTAGCTATTTTCTTCTTCTACAGTGTTCCGTGAAAATGGATCAGAGTCTGAGTATGTTGGATTTTCTGGTACAGATCCACTGAGTAAGTGACAGACACATGAATGGATGGAGTGGTTGTCACACAACCACTCAGTGGGATCTCAGTGGCCTGTGCTTTTCTCCGTCCACTCCGCCCCGGTCATCTGCAAAATAATTTTCACAAGTGACTAGCCCTTCTGCACCTGGCCACCAGCTGGTCCCCCAAGCTCCTCCAGGGGCTCCCTCCCAGCACCCTCAGAGTACCCCTCAAGGAGGTGGAGGAGAGACGAAGCATCCCTGTACCTGGAGGCAAAAGGAACACTGTGTCCACCCGGAGGAGGAGGAGGCCAGATTCGTGTTCAAGTGGATACCAGGTGTCTAGGCCGCCTCAGCGTGGAGGTCCCAGACAATGGGCCAGCCTTTATAAACTGTGTGCTTCGTTTTTTCTCCCCATCAGAGGCTTTGCATTTATAGATCACGAGAATAACACATCGCATGTACATCTGCACATGGCATGTGTTCTTCTCAGCATTGTTGCTGTGCCCAGGGGTCTGAGGCCGCACAGCCTCCTCCTTCTCCAGACAAGGGCTGTCCCAGCCCAGGAGGGGATGGTGCCCTCTCCTGTCGGAAAGCTCCGAGTGTGACAAGTGACAGGAATATTTGGTTAGGTGAGGGCTGTGTGTCTCTAAACCAGCACATTGCCGGGACTCACGGACAGTCTCCAAGGTGCTAAGAGATTTGGAGGCACAATGAGTCACTAGGACCCTTCTGAGGACAGTGACTAGGACGGCAATGACACATGACTGACAGCCAAAAGACACAGGCACACTCATCTAGGAAAACATGCATGACACTATTTCCAAATCCCTAGAGGACCCTAGAGGCAGAGGTGTGGGCTTAAGCATCGGGGCTCCCCCTGGAGGACAAGCAGGGAGTGTTACAAGGAAGAGTAGATGGTAGGACCATGGGACATAGGCACCTGGCCTGTGAGGAAACCATAGGCATGCAGATCAGGAGTGTGTGAACATCCCTGCATTCACTGAGTCAACATATCAAGTAGGACCTCAGTGTGGAACTGCTAAGCCTAGGTGACCACGGCAGGTACAGGGGCTGAACTGCTGACTGAATACATGTTTAGGTGTTCTCACAAGCTGACCACACAGGCCGGGCCAGCCATGTGTGGGTGTGAAACAGTGCCAGGCAGCCAGGGCTCTTGCTTTCTAGGGGCCTGCATTCTGGTGGAGGAGATAAGCAGGAGCAAAGGGGCCTCAGCAAGGAGGCTCCTGCTGAGGAAGGGAGGGAGCCCCAGCTGTGATTTCTCCTATTTGGGGCCACTAGGTCACAGCCAGCCTCTTGCCCACTGGCTCACTCATCATGCTGGGCGAGCACTGGGGGGTCATGGCTATAGGGAGCCTCCTGAGGGTGTGCGGATGCGCCTGGGGCCTGGGTGCAGTGGACATGGCTTCCTCTTCCTTCTACCTGCAGCCCCCCTCCTGTGCCACCAGCCACACAGCTTGACTGTATGAGTGCTTGGCCTGTGTTTATAGCCCAGCTCAGCAGAAAGCTTGTAAATCTTCTCTCACATTATGAAATGCCAGCAGTTTCACAGCCAGGGATTCCTGTTCTCATGAGTCCCCACACCAGCAGACTTGCATCTAAAAGTGGCTTCTGGGCTGACAGATTGATGTCAGAGCTGCCCTCGAGCCAACGCCTGGCTGGGCAGCCTCAAGGCTGCTCAGAAGGGAGTGCTCGTTAACAGCCTCCAGGAGAAAGGACGTGGTGGCCCAACTGGCTGCAGGGGCTCTGCCTAAAGGGACCCCAAACATGATTCCCCAAAGAGCAATGCCACCCTGAGAAGCTAGGAGAGGGACATCTTTATTTTTTACCTCATGTGCAGTATAGATCCCATACCTGAAAGTAGTGTGCAGCTAATATTCATCTGGGAAAATACCCACTTCTAGTGATTCCTAATACAGCCAGGGCTGGGGGACTAGGAGACCTCAGAGTCTCTGCAAGATGGGAATACGGGCAGCTGCACAGCTACCCTCAGAGATCCTGACTCAACATCTGCATCAAGCTCCACAGTAAAGATTTACCACCTACTGTGTAAGAAAAGCAGCCAGTGACCAACAGGAAGGACCCCGGGCAGCCTTCTGACGTGGACCCCAGCCATTGCCACACCCTGGCGCCCACTCAGCTGTGCGATCTCCTCTCAAGAGGGGGCAGGATCTCAGGACAGACTCCCATTAACAAAACAGATGCAGACTGTAGGACTAGCTTATAGGACATTGAGACTAGCTTATAGGAAGGCTGCAGCTTCTTTTTTTGGCAACCTGTGGCCTTCTCTTGTCTGGTTTCAGGGACACGTGGGGTGGGTAGTGGAGAGACCCACTTGGCAAGGACCTGATGCATCCAGCTGACAGCCGTGTGACACTGATGGGGAAGCCAAGACTATGAAGAAAGTGGCACCTGAGCATCTTAGCTTGTAGGGACGGAAATGGGGCAACTAGTCTGGAACACAGAGAAAGTTGAATATTAACTTATCATTAGATAAAAGAACTGAAAATCTGTCCATGTGAAGACGTATATGTAAATATAATAGCAGCTTTATTGTAAGCTGACAAAAACTGGAAATAATCCAAATTCCCATCACCAGGTGAATGATGAAACACGATGTCATATCCATACAATGAGCCACTACTTGGCAGTGAGAACAACAAAGAACTGATTGATTCCACATCATGAGTGGGCTGTAGACATTGTGCCAAGGGAGAGGGGCCTCACATAAAAATACCGCTGGATTCTGTGCACCTGAAATGTCCTCACCAAAAAAAACAAGCTTGTGCTGACAGAAAGTAGATTTCTATTGACTGGGGTTAGAATCAAGTGAATCAAACCACAAATGAACCCAAGGAAATGTTTATATGATAAAAATAACCTAAAACTAGGGTGTCAGTATGGTTGCATAGGTATACAGATTTATTAAAAATCATTGATTTTTATGAGCTACAAATTATACCTCAATAAAGCTATACAAAGTTATAACCTTTAACTCACTAACTTGTATTAGGGGCATCATCAGAAATGTACACAAAAATTTAGGTCAATATACTCATAAGAGTATATATGTTTTCAGTACTGGGGATTGAGTCTAAGGCCTTTTATATGCTAAATGATAGTATTTTTTAAAGTAATGAATAACTGGAAGCTGAATGCTAACTAATAAAGTGATAAATGATCAAGGAGTAGTTAGTACTTAATAGAACAGTGCACCTTCATTTACAAATGATTTTTACAAAGATTTCTAAGAAACTGGGTTAATACTTAGAAGAGAGCACATAATTGTTCTTATGAGCAGATTTCTCTAACCACAAAGTAAGCTTATATTTAAACATTCATTTTTAAACACAGTTGAACTTGCGTTACATGTGTATGAGTATATATATGTAGTGTTGCCAGATGTGTACATGGATATAGTGTTTTCTTCTTCTGGCTATTTATAAATAGGAAACTGCACTGGCTATATAAATAATTTTTGTTTTCTTCTTTGCCCTTCACTATCCTCACTGACTTTTTTTTTTAACATGCAGGCATTTTTCAAGCAGAAATAAAACAATCTGGGGAAGGAAAAGTGGCAACAGGTCCCCAGTCTGGGTTGGAGGCCCGGCTGCAGCTTTCCTTACACACCCTGGCTCAGAGAAGTGACTTGGAAGCACCTGTGGAAACAGCTGCCATTGGCCCTTCTTCCCCATGGACTCAGTGTCTGTCAGAGAAGCAGGGACTGGGCAGGGCCTGATGCCGGACATTGCTCTGTACTGACCAAGGGTAAAGGGGTCTCCGGGGTTGCTTCCCTGTCACTGCAGGGCTCCAGGCAGGAAAGGAGTAGTAGAAGCAGATGCAGGATGCAGAGCAGGGGCCACCATGATCCTAGGCCTCAGGGCACAGCTGAGACCTCCCGGGGAGAGTTAAACACTGGGGACAGAAGAGCCTGGGTCTGAACTTGGACTACACTCTGAAGACACATCCCATGGGGACCGAGCCAGCCTAAAAATTCTCATAAAAATCTCACTTTCTATATATGGATAGAGGGTGAGCTTTACTGCCTTTGTTCCAAATGCCCCTATGTCCCTGGCTGGAGTGATCCAGGGAATGAGAGGATTGTGTTATGTTCCCAGGGCTGCAGTCACAAACCACAGCAGCTTGGACACTTAAGACATCACACACCTGCTGGGTCACCCTTCTGGAGGCTGGATGTCCACAGTCAGGGAGTCTGCAGACCACGTTCCCTCTGAAGGCTGGAGGAAGACACCCCCTCTGCTTCCTCTGGCTTTTGGAGGTTGCCAACAGCTCTCATCACTCTCGGCTGGCCGGGTTCTGTCTCAGTCATGGTGGGGCTTTCTTCCCTATATGTGAGGCGTCATCTTAACTAATTATATCTGTAAAGACTCTATTTCCAGATAAGGCTGGAGGCTCTGGGCAAGCATGAAATGGGGTGAGGGTGGCGTGTTAGTCTGCTGTGTGTTGCTATAACAGAATACTACAGACTTGGTAACTTATAAACAACACAAGTTCATCAGACTCATGGTTCTGGGATCTGGGAAGTGTAAGGGCATGAGCCAGCCTCTGGCAAGTCTTCACTCTGCCGTGATGTGGACTAAAGTGACGAAAGCCCTCTTGAAAGAGACCAAAAGAATGGGGCCGTTTCACAAAACAAAAGGAAATTAGTACTGGGTCATGGGATTAAATTTCCAACACATGAACTTTCAGGGGACACATTAAGCCCATAGCAGGAGACACTATTCAGCCCAGTATAGGGGTACTGGGCGGCATAAGTCGGGGAAAGCACCTGCTGGCTCCCTTGGGCTTCCCAGTCATAGCAGGTCAAGGTACTGAACGGAGGGCTGCAGTATTTCTCATCAGTGTCTGAAGAAACCCTGCATATCATCAGCCTGGAAAAAGACCAACACTCAAAGCACAGTTTCTATCTAATACAAACCAATTTAACAGCATCATAAAGTTAAAAAGTTATAAGTCCAACCAGGGTAATCAAAGGATTGCCTGAGCCACCCCCTGGGATTGAGTGACAACTCAGAACGCGGGGGGAAGGGCACCTTCCCCCCACTGGAATGGTAGTTTGTTTTCAGTTCATCTTACAATAACCTTGTCGTTCCTGAAAGAACCAATGCACATCCATTTTATAAAATGCCAAAAGCACACACAAGCACAAAGAACATTAAAATGTACCAGAATCACATCTTTCACAGATAAACTACTGGTGATAGATCTGCATTAAGTCATCAATATTTATATATTCATGTCTTTAAAAGCAACATCCTGGTATAAACAGATTGTTGTAACCTGTTTTTGATGTTTATCATTTTTAATACCTGTGTGAATCATTGCATATTTTCATATTTTTCAGTTCTCTCTCCCTCCGGTTACATAATAGAATGGAATACATTCGGGGATGTCTGCTTTATCTGAATTTCCTCTTTCTTAGGACTCTGCTCAACAGCAGCTAAGTAGAGTTACTGCCTTAGAAAAGGAATAATGGAAGAAAAATATGAGTAATTTTTGAGCTTTGAGGTGCCAAAATATCTATGTCTTCCAGAGACCATGATGAATAAAAGATTAAACTCTCTGCTCCATAAGACATGGGGGTCTAGGTGGCACACAGGTGATACACACCTGTAATTCCAGCTACTTGGGAGGCTGAGGCAGGAGAACCTCAAATTTGATGCTAATCTGGAGAACTTAGCAAGACTTTGCCTCAAAATAAAAATTTTAAAGGGTTAAAGGTAACACTCAGTGGTAGCACTTTTACCTAGCATATGTGTAGGGGCCTGGGTTCAATTTCTAGTGCTACAAAAAGGGAAGGAAAGAAGAAAGAAAGAAAGAAAGCAAAGGAAGGAAAGGAAGGAAGGAAGGTAGGAATAAAGAAAGAAAGAGAGAGAAAGAAGGAAGGAAGTAGGGTACGTTCTATCCTGGTAAAGCCCTGCGGGCCTGAACAATAGAAAAAGGCAGCATTGATGCTGGACCAGTTCCTGGGCCCCAGACTGAAGAGACTACGACTTCTGTTCCTTCCCCCAAAGCCAGGCTCCCCGTGTACCACACAGGAAGTCTCTACACCCTGAGGCAGCCCCATGATGAGACCCGGGAGGATGACACCAATGTAAAGAGAAGCTACAGCCACAGAGCACCAGATACCAGCCTCAGAGGTAGAGTGTCAGATTGTGGCACACTCTTATCTAGAGTGAACCCTAATGAACATGAAATACACGCGTTGCACTATCAGGGGCTGCACAACCTGAGGGACATTATGACCAATGAACTCAGCCAGGCACCGGAAGATGAATGCTACTGACTTCACTTTCCCTAGAAACCTAGAAAAGTCAGCCAGGGCTGGGGGCGCACAGGCAGAAATGTCCTCAAAAGATATGAGGTTTATCTCGCAGGACAAATAAACTATGGAGAACCATAGCTATAGCAACCACCCTTAATAATATTGAATTGAATACTTGAAATTTGTTAAGAGAGATTTTAAATCTTTTAAAAAAGATTACTTAGGAGAGTTGATGGGTATGTTAACTAGCCAGAGTAAGTGATCGCTACACAATATATCTGAAAGCATCGTGCCGTACAATCATATCTATAAAACAAATATCTAAGTTTATAAAATTTTTATTTGTGGACCAGCTGGAAGAAAACACTTAGTGATTTGACAATGGTTTTTATTTCTGAAGGGAGATGTAAGCACCTGATTTTAAAAACTATTGTCAGTTTTAAAAAATAAACTGCTGTCCAGTGTTCCCACATGTGGCTTTGGGGCCCATTTCCAGGACCCTCATGTGTGACAGCAGAAGGCTGCTGGGCCTCCTCTCTCCTCACCACACTGTGGCCTTCCTCCCCCCTCCCGGCACATGCAGTGCTGTGACAACCCTACCAGCAGAATTGGCGCACAGCTTCCCTCAAGCACAGAGGCTCCATGGGAAAGTCGCCATGTCACAGGATGCTCCTCAGTCTTGTCAAATGGCACCCCAGAAAGCCCAGCCTCCCAGCCTCACTCTCCCCTACAGGACCCCTAGGAGAGGAGTTGCAGGCAGCGGCTGGCGGGTCCCAGTGGACCTGGGGGTGGCATAGGTGAGACTAGCAGTCAGGAGTTCAAGCCAGACCTGGGCAAGGCTCCGGCTAGGGAGAGTGAGCCTTCACCAAGGGAAACGGAGGGGAGCCTTCTTCTCCACAGGGGTGGCACCCCCCGAGCTGCATCCTGGGGATGCCCAGCTGCCACTCATCAGTCACTTTCCCATCCACGGGGCAAAACGCCTGACATCCGGAGCTTACAGAAGAGAGTTCTCTGGATCGGGGGCTCCAAAGTCGATGGTCAGAGGCAGATGAGTGTAATGGAAAGTGCCCAGGTCTCGGAGCCAGGAAAAGAGAAGGGCGGGCCGGGCACAAGCACACACCTCTGGGGCCCTAATGCCAGCAGCCCAGCCCAGGGCCTAACAGCGCCTGCAGCCAGGAATTCAGCATCAGATGAGTCCATGACAAATAGGGTACCCTGTGGTCTACTCACCTTCCACACACACGGGGTTCTGGGGGACATGTTAGAGCTGAACCCTAACAGGCGCCTTCCTGGAAATTAGGAAAAGATTCCCTCCCTCAAGTTAGTATAAACAGTCCTGGCCCTGGGGACACATGTGCACACACACACACACACACACACACACACACACGGCCTGTAGTACACTCTTCCAGAACCATATCCCCTCCCCCACAGGCCCACCAGGTGAGCAATTGTTTTGGGGCAAAGTCTTTCAGGCTTGGGAAGCAAAGGGCACCGGGTACAGGTGGACAAGGTACATTTAGGCCTAGGGAGCTCTGCCAAGCTACCTCCATGAGGGCCAACGCCTCCCTGCCATCCAGTGAGTGCTTTCCCACAGAGATGATGATGGCCCCGAGGGGTAGTGCCCTTGAGCAGCGCACAACCTGAGCACCTGAACATGGACTACAAGGCATCATCCTTTTAATGTCTGTGAGCTCCACTCTGAGCAGCAGTCCCAATATAAAGATCCGGGGTCCTTAAGATCTTCCACTTGACTCAGGACTAGTCAGCATCAGCCCAGAAATGAGCAGAGACTTCAGTCATTTGAACAGGGAAGGGCTGGGAAGGCAGAATCTAACTCAAGCCTCAGGCCTCTCCTAAGGTGGCTCTCTGGGCTCAGACCTGCTAATTAAAGACCTAGAAGATGAAAGAAGGGGCTTCTGGGAGCAGCCCCACAGCCTGACATGATGAAAGCCAAGCCTAAGTGCTGGTTTAGGGCCTCCCCAAATGCGAGGATCCAAGGTGTTCTCATTATTCGCAACCAAGAGCCTGTAACTGTGAATACACAGGACTTGACAAACCAGGCTTTGCCTCCCTACTCACAGGCGTTTGGGAACACGCCCACTGTCCCTGCTGGCCTGGGGCTGCAGCCCCGCACAGGCAGAGGGCTGAGACACTGGCCATACTTGGAGGGACGCAGATTCACACAGTCTGGCCGGCCTGTCTAGCTCTTGACCTGCCTGTGCCATTTGCTTCAGCACAACAGGCCTTTACTTACCATCTCAATTCGTTCTCCAGGGCTGATTGTAACTCAGATTGGTCAGTGAAGGCTCAGGCTCCTCTATACACCATTCAAAGTGTCTCTCTTGTTTTCAGGCAGATCTCAGTGTCCTGAGAGAGACACTGGCCCAGGATTTCTCAGTTAACCCCACAGGAATGGATGTTGTAATGTTCCTTCCAGAACTCTGTAAGGGTTACATCTGTATCTGAGACCATCTGGAAACTGCAGCATTGAGCCATCACACAAGGCTCTGGTTGTAAGTTAAAACTAAAACTCTGGTCATAACCCAAATTGTTTATATGTCAGATTGGTTTTAACCTAAGAATCTGCTGTATTTCCTTATAGTCTCTCTCCTGGCCAAGTGTCAGCGCCTTGTGGAAGGCATTGTATTTGTCCTGTGGATCCTTTGACCCCCACAAACTCAGTCGCTGCAAACAGCACAAATTCACTCTCTCACAGTTGTGACGGTCATGGTCACTTCTCACCAGGGACAGTGAAGGGCAGCTCCAGGGAGGACAGTGTCCTTATCCTTCTTGGCCAGGTGGCACCTTGGCTGGCACTGTCCAGTCTCTGCCTGCATTCCCCCTGGCCAGCTCTGGCCTTCCTGCCTCCCACTTGGACTTAAAGGACCTCATGGTTCCTTCCAGCCCATTCCATTCCATCTGCAGGTTCACCTTCCCTCAGCTCACAACTCCAGGAGCCAGGACGCAGCATGTTTGGGGGCCCTGCCACCCCACCAACCACAAGGGGCCTGTTCTCTGCCTCAACCCAGCTCCTGGAATAGTGTCCGGCCTCTGGTAAACTCTCAGTAAAGATGCATTGAATCCTTAAGTGAATAAATACATGACGTTACCAACAAGAATCATATTTAACATCACAGCAATCAGTTATATTTATCCAGTGCAGGTGCTGTTTAAAGTGCTTTGTGTGAATTAACTCACTGCAACCTCTGTTTCCCTCTTAAGCTCGTTTTGCTATCATCTGCTTTGTTCTGCCAGTGAGGTGAGGAAGGCCGCCCTAGCTACTCCCCATGAGTGGGGAAGCTGGGATTTGATCTCATCTATTAAGCACTTGCTGCAAGCATAGCTCCTGGCTGGGCACTTTACATTTCTGATCCCGCTTCAGCCTCATGAGAGGCCGTGCAGGTGCAATATGAGCCCAGTGTACACAGGCACGGAATAAAGTTGCTGGCTCAGCTGTGGCTGAGGGCTTCCAGAGTCTCCTTTGTCACCAGTTCAACCAGGACCCTGTGTTCCCCAGGAGAAGGCAGGTGCCTCTGTTTCACCACGCCACAGAGCTCCTGTTTTGGACTTTGTGCCCAGGTTTGCCCACTCCTCATAACCCGAGCCCAGGCCCCCTGTGCCCCGCAGCAGGCTGTGACCTTTGCCTGCAGATGGATCCAGCACTCTGCCTCAGAAATGTGTCCCACAGACAAGCTTCAAATCCCTCCATGGCTCAAGTCACACAGTTATCTCCCTCACGGCAAGAGTTGAGCCCTGGCCATGTTTTCCATGTCCCAGGGCTTCTCCGCATCAGGACACTGGCCCAGTCTTCAGCCCTAATGACAAGATGTCCCCCAGAGTGACCCTTCCTTCAGCTACTCTGATTTCTGCTCTCATTTTGACCTCTGAGGCTGGTATAGCCCTCCGTGGGCCTCAGTTGCCTGGGGATCTGCAGAGAGGGTGCTGGTCCCTTAGCCAGGGAGCCAGCCCCGCCCCCTCACATCTTAACCTTTGCAGTCCAAGCCAAGAGCAGTGAGACTCACTTGTGCCAGGAGCACAGTGGGGCATTGCATTTTCTGTTCCTGCCAGCACATTTTTCTAGGTCAATGTCAGATCAGGGAAATCCAATACAGCATGTCCCAATGTTTTATTTGAAAACAGAGAAGTGGCTTTCCAAAATAAATAGTGTTTACAAGCGAAGGCTGGAGAAGCCTCCTTCAGAAACAGACTCAAGACCCAGGGAGAATAGATGCTTCCTAGCTTGGTTGCTGTGAACCCAGTGCTAGACCCAGGCCCAAGCCCGTTGGAGGCCTCTTAAGCGAGAATGCTGCATGCATATGTGTGCTTTGGTGGGGACTTTGAGACAGGGTCTTGCTATGCAGCCCAGGCAGGCCTTGGACTCACTAACGTACCCCAGACCGGTCTCGAACTCATAGCGATCCTTTTGCCTCATCCTAGGATATGGGCATGTGCCATTATATCTGGCTACATGTGTGGACTGCTATGTACAGTGTGTGTGTTTCCACAAATGTTTGCATGCATCTGTGAGGGTCTGTGGTTGGCATAAGCATATATACCAGGGAGATAGACACATGCATTTGTGCATGTCCAAGAGTGTGCATGGAAGGGTGACTCTGTGTGATGTGACATACCCTCCTATCTCTGGACACCCTCCACCCCCTGCACCCCAGAGCTCTCCTGTCCTTCGCCTTACCTCACCGAGGGTCAGAGGCTCAGGTCCTGATGTATGACAGCCCACGTTCCCAGCACCTTCTCAGTGCCATGTGGGCTTATCATATGGGCCACTGAGTGCCTTTCTAGTTACTGCATGGGGACCAGCCATTAGAACTCAGCATATGTGAGGAGCTCTCCACACTGTCCCATGTGCTGCCCAGGGAGGCCTCTGGGCCAGGTCCTCACTGTTGGCCACCTGCACCCAGTCTCTCTCACCGACCTCCTCACCTTTGCTCTGGCACAATCTTCCTCGAGCTCAGCCTCTCCCCAGCTCCAGCCCCACCTGCTAAGCAGTCACCTCCTTCTCCCAACCCCAGCGCCTCGGCCTGTTTGCGAGAACTGAGTGATCTCCCAATAAACTTTCCTCTTGGTTTCCACTTCTGTGAGTCCTGGGCTGGGCCACCACGGTTCCTGCTCAACCCTGAAACTTTCCTCTGCCCAACACGTCTCCTGATGCCACGGTTCTCCCTTCGACCCTTCAGGGCAGGTCCTATATTGCTCTTCTCTCATCCGCTTCGAGGCCTTCTCATATCTACCTTCTTGTAAACCCAGAGCCTGTCGGGGTCCTATGTCACCGGAGGACACAGTGGCCAGTGCAGCACCGAGGGATGGTGTCAGGTTGCTGGGAGGTGCTAATCGCCTTCTCCCCCACCCTGCAATCTCTGGCCAGGTGAGAATCCACACTGTGCTCCCTCTGCATGTGCTGTGGTGCAGGAACACAAGTAGATCAGTGACCAGGATGACGAGCCAGGGTGGGGAGTGGTGAGGCCATAAAACCGAGCCCACGTTCCCTGCGCTGACGCACCTCCTGGCCTCATTTAATGCCATGGCAACTGTGGGAGCTGGACAACATTATCCCTGCTCCCTAAGTGAGAAAGCAGAGGCCAAGAGAAGCTAAGTGACTTGGAGGCCACGAATGCACTAAACAGCAAGGTGAGGGTTTAAGTCGGAAACCCTCATAACCTTGCTGTAACCATACTGAAGGAAGGGCGGGTACCACAGGTCAAGCATGCCTCAAAATTCTGAAGCATGCCCTTGCAAAGGCCCACAGAGCAAGCTCTGGGAGCAGGCAGCACCAGGCCTTTCGAGGCTGGACATGCTGGCTTCTGAGCTGTTTTCATGTGGCAGCCACCAGCCACACCACTGTGTGCCTGGAACGTGGCTAATGGAACCAAGAGACTGGACTTGACACTGTATTTCATCTTAATTAACTTAAATCTCAATAGTCCCATGGAGTCGGTGGCTACCATATCAAACAGTGCTTCCCAACATCAATGTGTTAATCACATGTGGAAAATAATAGCATTAGGGGGCTGGGAGTTTAGCTCAGTGTTCTGGCACGTGTCTGATAAGCTCAAGGTCATGAGTTCGGTCCCCAGCACCAAAAAAAGAACAGAAGAGCATATTGGGGACACTTGTTCCCTGTGTCACAGGGAGGTGACTTCCAACTTACTGGATGCTGGATGTGCCGAGTTTGTGTCTCCTGATACTGAAGAATGGCCATAAGACAGAGGAGCTGAAGAGCAGGAGAAGGGTATTCAAAGAAAGCTCCTGAGGGACGAGAAGGGCTGAAAGGGGGCTGCCGCTCGGGGTCTTTGTCAAGGGTATTTTATACAGCAAATAACGGTTTTGGTAACTATGGGCCGAACTACAATCGATTATAAGTATAGTTGTTTGGTTAACACTGATCCAGCAGGGAAGCAAGGCATGCAGCCAGGGCGTATGACAGTGATCACTGACTTGAGCTCATCCATGAGCCCTACCATAGAAAGAACAAAGGCACTCCTGGGAAGGGACGGGAGTGTGGGTCAGATCGTCTGGTTACCCACTTGTGTGCCTGAGATCTTACTTATGCTCCCTGGACCAGGTGGTAATAAAAAAGTTCAAACTCAAGCTGCTGTCTGGCTTCAGGGGGCCCTGCAGGCCCCGCTCTCTCCTAATATGCCTCCAGCCACAGTCTTGATGTCTCATCTCTGACTCCCTCAGGAGCCTCGTCCTTCCCTGACTGCCTGTTAATTTCTATCTACCTTAGCTAATGGGCCCCCATCTTCCTGGAGCATCCTCAGAGGGGAAAGGGCCTATGTGTCTAAGACCTGTGCTCCATTTCAGGCACACAAGCTCTTCATGTTGGCCGAGTTTCCCACCAGCTCCACCTGCTGCACCTGGAGCACCCACATCTGTGTGACTGTGAGAATCCCAGCACAGGGAGTGCACAGGACCTTGCCAGTTCCAGTATGGTGTCCTTTCCTCGCTCTCCACAGAGTCAGTGACTGGCCCTGGGCAGGTCTGGGTCCTAAGGGTGACCCTGGCCAGCAATGGAAGACAGTGGTGAATGGCGCCTTCCTGGCCTTACACTTCAAGAAGTTTGTTACTTGATCATTGGTGGAAAGTAGGACCCTAATCACAGCAATAGAACCAATGAAAGACTAGCATGACTCTGGCCCTGTGGGAAGGGACCCTCAGGGAAGTGTCTGATAGCCCAGGAAGCTGTTCTTGGCAGCCCTTTGGCACCACCACCTGGTCACCTTGCAAACTGCCAGTGCATGCCACAGGCGGGAGACGGCAGGACCAGGCTGCTGGAGGGCATCCTGGCCTCCTGGCTGGGACTGTGTGGGGCTCAGAGCAAAATCACTCCCTCTCCTGCCAGGAAAAAGCACGATGGTCAACAGTGCTGGGGAAGGTGCAGGGGCGGCAGCGACGTGAGGGTGGAATGGGAACTTTCCTAAATCCAGACCCCTGGCTAGCAGTGCCTCCCACACATACCGTGCCAAGCTCCACATTCGGAGAGAGGCCAGACACGGTCTCTAATGGCAGCTGCTGTGGAGGTGGCTGTGGGGAGTAGGCAGAGCGTAGGGAGAGCTGGCTGTGTACAGGGTAGAAGGAGGCACGGTGCATGCAGAGAGGGTCTGCCTCCTGAGGCGAAGCCCTGGGTAAGCAGGAGGGTGGTCCACTGGGGTGCAAGGCCCAGGGGGGCAAAATGGAGAATGCTGGGGGAAAAGGGTTGGAGTGAGGCATCTCAAATGAGGCTGGAGAGGTGGCAGAGTCCAGTTCCCCACGGCATTGCTTTCCAGCCCCCACACCAGCAGAGCTCAGGATCATGCCCACAGAGCTCCCGGACTCAAGTGTTTTCTATCAGCAGCTGACTGAGGAAGGGCAGATCTGGAGCAGATGCAGCAGGGAGACAGAGCAGACGGGGTGTCAGACAACACTCTCTGGCCTTTATTTCTCCATTGTTAAACTGACAGACTGAATGTTACCAAGAACTCAGGTTTAACCAGCCAGGCCCTGAGGGAAAGGAAGAAAGTGAGGCGTGGCAGCTTGGGAAGCTGTCCCTGTCTCCCCACCCCCAGGCCATGTGTGGATGAGTGGCTGTCCCCGCCTCCAACAGACTCGAATCCACAGGGCGGCCCCAGGGGTGGAGATGGGGACAACTGCAGAGCGCAGTGTTTTGGGCTTCGTGGAAGGTTAGGCTATGGCCAGAGACAATAGGTGGGGCCTCGAGTCGGACGCCAGCCTTATTCTCTCTGTGGCATAAAAGGAAACTGCGTTCCAAGAGATCTTTACTTACGCACACTGAAATTCGAATATTCTTAACTTGCAAGTGTCAAGAAATAGTCTTCTTTTGATTTTTCCCCAGTCATTTAAAGCTGTAAAAACTTAATTCAGATCAAAATGATGTAGACGGCAAACGGGATTTGCTCACTCACCCCTTATGGTTCCTGTGTGGCCACACCAGCCTCTTCCACCCAAACCTCTGCTCATCTCCTCACTCTTCCTGCCTCAAGCAACTACCATGGCCGGCACGACCGTCACCTCTTCTGGGAAACCTGTCCTGACACAGCCAGTCGTGTCAGCCTGTCACTGAGTAACTGCGCCGCGCATGCGCACTCCTTTCCCTGCGCTAGCTCTGTCCAGGAGCCACAGGTCACATGACTGCCAAGCCCCGGCAAACCTGTGTCCAGCCTTCGAGTAGGCACGGGAGCTCTGAGCACTTTGGGGTGCCAGGCCCCAGTTGTCTCAGTCTCTCACTTCCTCTTTCCATTGACCCCGCTGTGCCGCGGCAACAGGGTAAGCTCAGGGCAGTCTCCTCTCCTCTCCCTTCCACATATCCTGGCGTCAGTCGGAGCGACGCCACCCTCCTGCCTTCCCTCTGCATACTTCTTTGCCACTGTCCTGGCCTGCCCTCTTCCGTGTCCTCTGAAACCTGTCCAATCTCTTCCAGGCTTTGCTGTTCCCTTCCAGAACCAGACGCGTCCTGTTGGTGACAGCCACACAATCCTACAACTACAGTCCGGGCCCCTGGAACCCTCATGGGCCCCGATACTATGCTGGCTCTTAGAGAAGGCTCCAAGTCAGGCAGCTGAGCCAGCTCCGTCTCCGTGGGCTCCAGCCCTCTTTCCGGTCTGGCCCAGCCTTGCCTTTGAGCCTGCAGTGCATCCATGCAGGGCCCCATCAGTCTCTGCTCTGGAAAGTGATCTTTGGACCACAAGGTGGCGCTGCTCCCATAGACTTCCACCTCCAAACCCGTCCCCTCCAAATTCTTCCACCCCTCTCAAGCCAGGTCTGCTTCCAACAAAAATATTCCAGCATTTGGAAGAAGAGGTTTTCCCTGGACTGGTTGTTGAATTTTTGCCTCAACCTTCAACTGCCAAAGGTTCAGACGAAAGAATTCCACTATGAAAAATGGCCATCAGAGTATGCACTTAAAACACAAGCCGGTTAGACTCATAGTCAAATCACCCTCCAGACAGTACTGTGCTTGAGGCCTCACACAACCTTGCACACAACAGGCTGGCACACACGTGGAGTCACAGTACACGGGTGCTCATGTGTGCAGACGAAGGAGAGAGCAGGGTGGACTTGCATGGTATTAAGCAGGGTTTTGTTTCCCTTTATGTTTTAGCTACAGGATCTTTTATTTCAAAAATTTAAATCTTACACAGATGCCAACTACATAAATGGAGCATAACTGCTTATGGTTGCTCCAGTTGCAGTGTGGGGATAGAAGGACTTCTTTCAGCGTGCAGAACTTCCTGAGGCCCGGTTTGAAAATCACTGACCTAACTAATGTTTCATTCCATTTGAGAAAAAAACTAAAAAGAGATGCAGAGAGGTGGAAAGACTTGTGTACATCTGTCCAGCCTGTCCTTAGACTGGGGTGACCCCGGACAGAACGGCTCTGCTTGTTCCATGGCCCTTCGCTTCCATAGACCCATCTGACCCCCACAGAACTCCGACAGTCTGGCAGGGCGGGTAGGTGTTCCATTTATCTGAAGGAAACCAAGGCACAGAGAGACAGCAAGCCTTGCTGCAGAGTACACGACGTATGTGTCCACAACAACTGAAATAAAAGATAATTAAAGGCAAAAACCCGGAGTTGAGTTGACGCTGGGCTTCGTGGAATAAAGAAAGCCTGCTGTTAGGTGCTGACGTACAAGCAACAAACAAGAAAAATGAGACCAGAGACTCCTTCTTGAGAGCAGGACTCTGGCTTCTTCATTTTTATGGCTCCCAGGCCAAGAATAATTTTGCGGGCCTGTTGCAAGCTTTTAAACAGTCACTGAGTGAATAAACAATGTTGCAGAGCTGCATAAATAAGTATCTTTGGTTCCTGAGACCAGGGATTCAAATGCTGCTCAAGTTCACATTGTTTCTATAACCCACACAAACAGCCTTGGGGACACTATGCAGGCAGAGGGGTTCGTGGGGCACAGGAGCTGCTGGTCTCTGTCGTCTGTCTTTCTGAACAGTTACCCACAGGGAGAAGGTGGGCTTCAAACAATGCTGGCTTCCTGTGGCTCAAATGTTTGGCCATGCTTTTTCTTCCTTTTTGTTTGGCTATGCTTTTTCTTCCTTTCTACCAAGGGGTGCTGCAAATTACATTTTAGGGAATATAGCATGGAAAATTCAGATAGCGTATTTAATAATATAGTATTTCAAAACTGAGGCTTAAAATTTCAAAGAGGCTGCATTAAGGGCTGGGGATTTAGCACAGGTACCATGCATACTTGGTCAAAGAGGCTGGATTAGCCAAGCATGTTGATGTGCACCTGTAATCTCGGCATTCTAGAAGGCTGAGGCAGGAGGATCACAAGTCAGAGTCCAGCCTAGGCAATTTAACAACTTTATAAGACTGTGACCCCAAAAAAGGTGGGGGAGCTGGAAATGTGGCCTAGAGTGAGGGCTCCGGGCTCTGTCTCCAGCGCCATCCATCAGTCAGTCAGTCAGTGTCTGTATGATGCTGAGCATGTGCAGTTCAGGTGTGGTGGGCACCAGAGGGGGAAATAATTAGTTATTAAGGACTGCAAAAACTTATCAATGCAGCACGTCCAAGAACAAGTGCCAGGGGGTGGGCTGGGTGCTCCAGACAAGTTAGAAGTGGTGCGTGCCTTCATAGGCCGGAAGCTGGATTCCTAGTCTGGCAGTGTGGAGGTAAGGAGGACTGGGTCATGGTGACAACACCTCAGAAGGCTCGAGGGTGATGCCGTGGGGTAAGCTCACACTGGTGGGCATGGGTTACCACACTGTGAGGTGCCAATGTACTCAGCCCCTTCTGCACACAGCCTATCCCCTTTCCACTTCTCTGCTGCGCTGTGACAATGCCCAGGAGCCTTTGCAAGATGCTGCTGCCAAGCTGCTCAGACCCTCGAGCCTACAGTGTCAGGAAACACGTAAACCTTTCCTTTCTAAAGGACTCAGCTTCTAGTATTTTGTTACCACAAAATCAAGCAGATTAAAACAGGGGGAGGGAAGAATGAATAAGACAAACACAGTGGAGCTTTCTGGCTAGGCGGGACAAGAGAAGTGCATAAATAACTGCAGTACAAGGTACTTTGCAGATAAAAAGAAAAATTGCAAGCCAATCCACTGAGGGCTGTTAAGAGCTTCCTCTGCTTCCCATCTTTCATTTGTGGTTACATAGTGAAACCCACCCTCTTTATACATGCAGTGCATCTTTTGTCCCTACAGAAACGCAATTGGGTTATTTGCATTTTTCTATAATCTTTGCATATTAACACATTGTTAGAGCGTCACTCATTCTAAGGGCTTTCTGTGCTGTTTATCCTGAGTGCCTAACCTGTATCGGAAACAATGCCAGGTGTCGGGTCACAGGGGAGGAAACCTGAACCTTGCTCTCAGGTAGCTCAAGCCATATGGAAGTTCCATAAATCAGTAAATGGTTTTCTTATTACTGGACATTTTAGTGATAATGCTTCTTCTCCACTGGTACTAACGATGATAGCTGAGATTTAGCGAACATTTACTATGAGTTAGGAGCAGTGAGAAGTATGTGATTATTCCATTTAATCTTCACAAGCAGCCCCGTGTTGCAGGCCCACACAGATGAGGAAATGGAAGATAAGGCTTAATAATTTGCTCATGCAGCTATTTATGTGCCTGAGACAGGAGTCAAACTTGACTTCCTGGCCTAGACTCTTCCACCCATATCCAGCACTGTTACAGCGGAGGCAGCACACACCTGTGACCCTCACTACCTGGGAGGTCAGGGCAGGAAGAGTGTGAGTTTGAGGCCAGCCTGGGCAACTAAGCAACACCATATCTCAAAAAGACCAAAAACAAAACTACAGTAAATATATTTGTTTGCATACCTTCTCACATTCATGGGGGTATTCCCAAAGAATAGCTTCTTGGAATTGGAATTTGTGTGCCAAAGGATATACAAGTAGATATACAAATATATATTTTAAAAATATTCTATGAGGAAAATGAAAAGATGCTTTTTTTTTTTTTTTTGTACCAGAGATCAAACTCAGGACCTCATACTTGCCAGGCAGGTGCTGTGCCGCTGGACTAAATCCGCAGCCCAAAAGATCCAATCTTACATCATTGAAAAGTCATCTTTGTGACTGCTAGGCTCCCAGCCACCAGTCACAGAACAGGCACCAGAGTCCATGCTGAGGTGTAGTGTACAATGCACACTGGATTTTGAAGATTTACTGTCAAAAACAAACAAGCTGTGCTAGTCTACACTACAGGCACTAGAATGGGTGGCAGCAGAATTTCTGGGTATTGGGACCAGGCGTTGATATGCGAAAGTTTTCAGGATATTCCAATGTGTGCCCCGTGTTGAGAACTTTACATCAGTAAGGTGGCCAATGCTAATCACCAGGGTTTTGAATAAAACTTGTCCTCAATAAATGAATATTTATAAAGAAACTTTCAAATGAAAACCAAGTCAGTTTCTCTTGCCTTGGGGACCTTGTAATGAAGACTGAAGAAAGTAAATGACCTTTTAGTTCTTTTTCTCCAGAAAAAATTGCTCCTTCCCTCTTGGAATTAGTATGTCCAATGTTTGTCTCTCTTGTGCCATTTGACATAAAAGCTAAAACCATAGTACTGATAAATTCACACCGGGTGACAGCAGGAAGCTGTGCAAAAGCCACACCATATTACGTTCCTACTGTTTTCCCAAAAGTTCACAGAAAAGCGCTCGAGCATGATTTCAGTTTTGTGAGCTATTTGGAATCCACATAGCTCCCTTTATGGTCTGCCTTTTGCCCCTATGGAGTGGCTGGAGAGTCCTTTGACAAGGCCTTCAAGCCAGACAAGACATGGGCAGCAAGGAGGTGCCAACCACACCCAGCAGTGCTGGTACCTCCAGACCAGAGAGGAGGAAGGAATCAGAATTCCAGCTCGCTCAGAGAGATAAAGGATGATTCTTCTGCACTTGTGTGAAGCATCAAAGGCAAAGACACCACACTGTCCTTGGAGGCAGCTGAGAGGTGTTTACACACTTTGTGGACCAGGAAGGCGCACGTAAAGGGACACTTTTTACTGTGGGATGGTCCACACATCACAGCATGCTCAGCTTCCCCAGCCCATGGCCACTAATCCCACTCAATCTCACATCCGAGTCACATTTCCAGCACTTCATGGTAGCACTAGAAGCATGGAGGTCACTGCCACTTTCATTGCAAGATCTCTACGAACAGATTTACTGGGTGCTACAAAGCAATAAAATCAAAAGAGCTGTTAAAGAAGCCATATCCTCACTTTGAGCCTGTGGAGTGGTCAGTTATCTAAGAGCTAGTTTTGGGATTATGGGATATTAAAGAGAAGATTGTTAATTAAATCTCATAAAGACCAGCAGGGGGCATAGTATGTAGGGGAACTATGGCTGTACATAGGGGTATTGCTGCGACAGGGTCTGGGAGTGGGGATGAAAATGAACACGACTCTAATCCAGCTTGGACAAGTGGGACTTTATAGCCAAGAAGCAGAGTCGGGCCACACTTGTCTCTAGAGGCCTGCAGGGCTGCATGGGGCCCTTCTGTTTTAAAAATAACTTTCTGGAGATATAATTCACATATTACTCATGTAATATAGTCATTTCAGTAATGTTATACGTTAGGTCCCCCGAAGTCTTTTGCACTCATAGGTAGGACTTTGGTGAATGACTAGATCATGCGTGTATGATTCTAGATGGGTCCAGATTGCTTTAGCCTAGCTCTGGGTGTGGATGGTGGGTTAACTGAAGAGAGAAGACCCACCATGGGTGTGGGTGGCAGCAACCAATAGGCCTGTACCCTGGATGGACTCCCAAGGGAAAGGAGGAGGTCCTGTTGTTTCCTGCCTGCCATACCACGGACCGCTTCTCCTCTGCTATGTCCTGCTATGACGCCTCTCTGCCTTAGAATCAGCCAACTCTGGGCTAAAGCCTCTACTAACTGTGAGCTAAAATAAGCTTTTCATCCTTTAACTTGAGGGTTTTGGGTATTTTGTCCCAGAAATGAGGAAATAACTCAAGTAGCTTTCAGTGTGTGCACATGTACAACTACCATAGCAATTTTGGAACGTTTCCATCACCTCTGAAGGAAACCTATATGGATTAGCAGTCACATCACATTTCCTTCCAAACCCAGTAACACTGCCGGAAAACTACCCAAGATAAAACCAAATCTTTGATGCGAGACCAATTCGTTCCTCCTGGTGAGCGCTGACCCACTTTCTGTAAAAGTTAACATGAAGACTTTCTAGTCTAAATTGAAAAGGCCTTCAGTGAGAAGGCCCGAGGAAATGGTCTGGGCAAATTTGCAATTTTAAACACGTAACTTGAAACACAAAGCAGGAGTTCCCAGAAGATGCTCAAGGAGCTGATGATTAAAAAAAGACATTCCTATTCCTAGATAACTACATCTGCTGCCTAGGAGCCTTTTCCCCACATCGTTAAATCCTTGTAAAACCTCCAATATGTCACCCCGATGGTCAGGTTCTGTTCCTGGAACTCGATGGGGAAACTTGACCTAAATAAACTCACATTCACCTTATCCTCACCTGGGTACCATCTGTGCCCCTGGCTCTGCGTACATTGCCCTGCAGGCCCACAAATGATAGAGGCATCAAAATGAGGAGATGAGCTAGGGATCTAGAGGTTTCCTTTGCTAAAAAGCCCGACTCTTCATTAGTCCTGCACAGGCCCAAAGGGTAACAAAAAGCAGGAGAAAATCTTGGCGTCTCAGTTAGTCATTTTGCATCTGTCTCCTTCACCACCTTAAACTTTGGGTCCGATCCCTACCCGCTCTGCAGGTGAGCACGTTCATGACTTAAAGAGGGTTTGTCAAAAACCAGAAAGCAGGGTTGATTAGTTCTAAATGTACGGAAACTCTCTTGTCCCCTCTCAAGACTAACGGCACCAAGATAAAAATAACTAAGGTATTTTCCGGACTCCAGAAAAAGCAGGGCTTGTGGGCAGATCACATCATGATAGGACTGTGTCCCAAGCAGACACAGTCATCTCACCATGGGAATAAAACTGTCCCTTCAAGGGGGGACAGTGACTTGAACAGACTTCGAAGAATCAGACCTGAGATAAAGATCAAGCAAACCACGGTTTTACCAAGACTCCTAACTGTGCACACCGATTGCCTAGACACGAGTCTTCCTTACACAATCCTGGGACCGCTGTCACCATGCAAAGTCGGAGTTGCGACCATTGTCCCAATTTTCAGTACCCTTCCCTGACATCACTGGCTTTTAGGGACAGGTGACCAGACCCCATCCCTCAGGACCTTCCCAGACCAACGCTTCCACCTCCAAACCCCAGGAACAAAGACCCAATTGGAGCAATCTCTTTACTAATTGCTCTGCTCACGGGAAATCTCTCCTTTTCACTGTGGGGATTTGGGCAAATCCTTTCATATGACACTCATTCGCTTTTCATGGCAGAACCAGTGCCAATCCTGATGAGGGAGAGGGTGTCAAGAGCCTGCAATCCCCGGATGAGAACTGCAGTCAAAATGTTAGCGTCCCAGCAACAGACGAAGGGGCGGACGGGAGCGTGTTCTGGGTACAGAACGTGTTCATTCTGTGAACTTGTGACCCCGCCAGCTCTGTGCGGGAGGGAGATAAAAGGTTTGCCTGCACAAACAGAGCTGTACGCAGACCCTCGCCGGCCAGCCCTCCGTGGTCTCAGCACTTTTGTGGGGACACTCCCTCAACCTGCCTTCCCGGGAGCCTGGTTAAGCGTACACAAAGGGGCTCTGTTCCCTGCCCATTTGGCGAAGATCTGTTGGTAATAATGTCAACGATGATAACAAATAATAGCCACCACCCTCTGCTGCTTACCGCATGCCAGGCACTTTGCTGTAAGGAACTATTTTTCCTAAGATTTACAACAGTCCCAAGAGACAGATATAGTTCTCAGCTGCCTTTCATAGACGAGGAAAATGGAGCTCAGAGAAGTGGAGAGACGTGTTCAAGACACCAGGAGAGTAAGGAGCAGAGAGTTGGCATTGCCCCAGAGCTCCTGATTTTACAGTTAAATTGCAGCGCTTTCCAATAAGGATTTTTTTTAAAGGGAGGCTTTTGTTACTCTTTGAACAAAGGAGCAACTATATAAAACTGAAGTTTCATGAGATGTACTAGCTTATCCAGATGATAAATCGAGAAGGCAGCAAACGCAGACCTGTTCCAGCTCTGCGGTTCACTCCCCAGTACATCTTTGTCCAACACACCTGGCCCCAGACAAAGCCCTGTCCTGAGAACAGATCACTCTCACCTGACAGGTGCGGAGCAGCCAATTTGTGCGGCCATCAAACATCCGCTGCCAGGGCTTCACCACATCTGTTTGAACTCCTGGTTCCAATCATAAGCAAATTACATCTCATCCTCATTTTGTTTTATTTTGGATACAACCTATGTACATTCAATACGATCTTTCAATTTTCTGCTTTGACAGATACACTCCAATAGCACGTACCTGCCGCTACAGTCAAGGCAGAGACTCTTCCAAAGTTCTGGGTCCCTTTACTTGTCAGTCTTTCCCCATCTCAGCCTGTGACAGCCAGTGATTTGTCTGTGATCGCAACAGTTCTGCCTTTTCTAGAACATTATGGAAAGGAAATGAGTAGAGGGCCTGGAATCTAGCGTCATCTGGCACAGTTTGCGTGTGAGGCGGGTGTATGTGGTTGTGTGGATCGGCAGCCTCTTCCTTGTTAGTTGGCCGGCAAAGGTCTGCAAGTAGTAAAAGCCAGCACGAGCGTGTACCTCATGGGAAACACCTGGCGGGCTGGTACAGCAGCACCTGCTAGGTCTTGCCCACGATCCTCAGGAAGGCACAACAGGAAGCCAGTGTGCACTCTTGGGTGTGCAGACACGTGCCCTGGAGATGTCTCAGAGGATCTGGGTGGTGGCTGGTGATGTAGAAAGCCTGTGGGAACTTGCTTCAGTGACAAGCAGGATACAAAATTACAGGCAAACGCTTTCACAGAGAAAGAAGTAAGTAGGAAGGAGGTACAGCTTGAAGAGAAGAAAAGCCAATGCGGGGCTCCCCTGACAGAATCTGATGGGCCTGTTAACAAAAGAGAGAAAGAACGGCTTTCAAGGAGCCATCAAGGTGGGATAGTTTCCCATTCAGCCATGAGTGGAGCCTTTTGGGGAGAGTTTT
This sequence comes from Petromus typicus, assembly GCA_004026965.1. Lineage (NCBI taxonomy): Eukaryota > Metazoa > Chordata > Mammalia > Rodentia > Petromuridae > Petromus > Petromus typicus. Next base: position 26,908 of record PVIR01022109.1, read on the forward strand.
CCCTTGTGTTTTAGGGAACCTCTTCCCTGTATGGGATATGGATTAGTGGCCAGTCTCACCCCTGCAGATGTGTGGCACCTCCCGGTGTCCCAGCGCACCCGCAGGAAGAGAAGGAGGGTAAAGGGAGGCTGTGTTTCATACATTGCTGGCAAGAAAGCAATGTTATCCTTTAGTGGATAAAAGGTCTTGGATTAAGTGCTGAGAATCCCTTGTCCCAGTGAGGGTCCCTGTCCTATTTCAGGAAGACCGAGAGCCCTTGGAGACCAACACGCCCATGGGCTGGAGAACCCTAGAGACTTCAGTCCTGGATGTTAGAGTCAGAGTCAGAAAGTGAATTCAGAATTGTCCGGCTGTAGTCCAGCCTTCTTCCCACTTCTCCAGTGGCTTCCAGCCTCATCTGGAGGGAATCAAGCACCGCTGGGCCAACCAAAAGGTCTGTCCAAAGGTCAGAGAGGCGGCTGATAGGGAAGGAGAAGAGCTTCGTGGTGGGGCATGGTGATATGAAAATCCTCACCAAGGGTCTTTCCTGGTGGGCTATGGAAGCAGGTCATAGCATTAAGAGGCCCCATTTCACACCAACTAAATCAATATCTCTAAGCACAATACACGGGCCTCTGTATTTCTCAGTAATCTTCTGTAAGGGGATTTCATTATGCAGCCAACATTAAAAACTGCTCCAGAGGGCTGGAGTCTGGGTTCCATCCTAGCACTACAAGGGATTGAACTGCTATGATCCCCCCAAATACAACCAACCAAACAGACAAAAACCCTGTCCCACAGAACAAATAAACATACTATTCCATTCCCAAGCAGTACAGAGGATTAAGCAGAAACACATTTCTGGATATCCTTCCCCCACAGTTGCCTTATCAACATAAATCTTTATTTTTCCTTTTTGGTGCTCTTTCCATGAAAATTCCCTTGCTCCTTCGCCATCCTCTGATCCCAGCTACGAAAGAGCACAGAAGGCACAAGGATCCACCTGCTAAATAAAAAAACCAAGAGACCTGGATCAGGCCTGGCCTCCTTGCACTGCATTCCAAGGGTGATGGCAGGAGTAGGATCCCCTGGGTGTCTTTTGCACCCTCCCATGGAAACTTGGCAAATTCCGTGTGTATTTTGGATATTCAGTGGCTGTTACTCATGGAAACCCTGAATCCACGTGGACACTCTTTCCAAAGGCAGATGGAGTTTCCATTCAGAAAAATCTTGGCACCAGTTTCTTCAGGACAATAGCACGTTACAGGCAGAAGCAGGGAAGGCTCTTGAGGGTGGCGCTGGCACGGTGGGTCAAGTGTTGGCTGACAAACGGACGATGTCCCTAGTGACTTGTCATTGCTCGCAGGAGCAGGTGGAATCTGTCTCCTAGAGTGCACAAATGAGAGAATGTCTTCCAATAGCCCTTCCTTGGAGAGAGCGGTTTTATTAAAATATAGGTGTCCCGCCTGGCAGACAGCTGTAGGAACCATCAATGTTTAAGTGTTAAGCATGTTGTTAGATGTTAGCGGGCTCAGAGACAAAGCAGCATCGAGAATAGCATGCTTTTCCAATTAGAGTTAAGAAACAAAGACCTCAAAGCATAATATATTCATAACTCATACATTAAGTCTCAGACCTCCTTTGTCTAGAATGAGGCAGATAGTATTCCTGGTCAGAGTTGGTCCAACAACATCAGAAAACAAAATGGTCTCAAAAGACTCTTCGCTTTGGGCTGGGACCTGGTTTA
>PVIR01022110.1:0-28642 GCA_004026965.1 Petromus typicus
GACTCTTTAATCTCTCTGATTGTTAAATTTTTTAAAATCTCACATTTGACCCCTATCATTTTTAACAGTGTTATTTTTTCTAGGATCTTAATTTGGGAACTTTTGTTTTGTTGTAGTTACACCTGATCTGGAGAATTGGTTCCCTCCCAGGCAGGATTAGCTGTTTTCTAAATCTTTTTTTGTTTCTTTCTTCCCTGAGAATAAAATGTTTCGATGAGGATAGGAATCATTTCAGCTCCTATGTAGAAGATAGGGGCTAGAAATCCATCTAACTGATCCCCTAGTTTCAGAACATCTTTAAGTAAAGATGTTACTTAAGTAACTTAAGATGTTACTTAAGATGTTACTTAAGTCTGTCCCCGACTCCCTTTTTTCCTGCCTTCCCCTCCCCAGCTCTGATTCTCGATTTCAGTGCTACTAAAGGAAACAGCAACAAATCCAATTTGTCCTCCTCCCGTGGGTAGCTCACAAAGAGGGAACTAATAGAACTAGATTGTTTTTCAGGCAGGGGAAGATTTCTAAGTCCTTGTTACATTGTTTTAATTTCCTCTTCAAATGTGGATATGAAGGGACTGTTGATGGGGTGTCCCTCTCTGTCCCCCTACTCCTTGATCAATTCATTCCTTCATCTGGAGCGCCTGTCTCTTCATGAACACTCTGTAGCTGTGCATGTGGAGGGAACAAAAAAATGAGGGGTCCCCGTTAGTTATACTCTATTGTCTCTTTATCCTTCAGAGGAGACATTGGTATTGGCTCTGGGAGCCGGCAGAAGACATAGCCTCTCTCTTCTTGTGTTGCTGGGGTGCTAACATTGACACAGAGGACTCGTGCTGGACAGACCCAGTCCTCATCAGACCCAAAGTTGGGCCAAAACACAGGGAAACTGGCTTCCCTGGCCAAATGCAACAGCCGTATTTAATCATCCTTTTAAAAAAAATTTTTACCCTTGGTCTGAGAACTATCCTCCTAATTTTCAAACATTTTCCCCAGTAGACAGGGAGAACATCCAGGGTTTCTTTTCCTGACTCCTGAGGCCTAGACTCCTTGTTTCCCATTCTCAAGAGGTCACTGTACCTGAGTCTTCTTGTGCATTCCGCTCCCCTTACCAGGGCCATGGTGGCCCCTCTTTATGACAAAGCTCCATCCTGCCCTTCTTCAGGTGTCTACCTGAGACAAGTTTTAAAGACAATAAAAATTTCTTGCACATGCTCGAGAACTGATTATCTGGAACCCATCTCAGTCACACATTCTCAACCTCCTCCAGAGAATGTCACCTAGTCAACAAGACTGTGGTCCAATTCCTGTAACCCAATCCTGTCTTGTCCCATCATGAGATTATTTGATTGCTGTGGTTTACCTCTTTGTAGCTCTCCTGCATCAGTTTTGAAGTCTTCAGAACAGTCTCAGGTGTTCTGTGGCATTCTTAAGGAGATGGAATATTGAAGCAGAGCAGGCTACACGGGAATGGGGTAAAACACGTCCGCCTCTCCACCAAGACAGTCTGATCCACACAGACACAGAATCTCTCTGGCAAGTCTCCAATTGTAAGAAATGATCTCACTTGTCCAGACCAAAAAAAGAAGAGGGAAAAAGATACTTGGCTCCAGAGGCATGGGAAACAGGACTTTTAGTCCAACCTTTTGCAAGAGAGGTGGCCATAAAGAGAGAGACATAGTCCAGTTTAGAAGCTGTGCATTTTTATTCCTAACCCACAGGGGTCCCCACACCATCATCTCCCGTGGCCAGGGATCTGAGGTTCAGTCCATCCTGAGCAGCCTGTTTCCTCCCACACCTGTTGATCCCTTCCTCTCCCTTCTTATCTCCTCCTCCCTCTGAATCTCCCTGTACTTCCTTTTAGCCTGTTGGCTTCCCGCGATTCGAGAAGGCTCTTATCTCTGGCGTGTATCTTTGTACAGTCTGTGTGTCCTTGTGTGCTAGTTGACCAAGCTCAGTCTAAGAATAAGGACTTATGGTTAAAAAGATCCACCAGTGCTCAAGACCACACCACACACCAGGTGCCTGTCAGAAGATTTTTATTTAGAAGCAAGTGGCTCCTGTATGGAAGTGAGACAGGAAGCCCGGAGCAAGAGAAGAAAGGAAGAAGGGAAAGAGAGACAGAGCAAGACAGAAAGACAAGAGCGAGACAGGGAGGCAGAGAAACAAGAGGAAGATGGAGAGAGAGAGAGAGAGAGAGAGACGAATAAGACAGAGAGAGGGGAGAGTGAGAGGTCTTATATATACCCAGGGGTTAGGAAAATCTTATGTCAGGGCTAAGATAAGGTAGCCTTAGCCTATCAGATACTATAAAGTTCGTGTCTTGCAAGAAACTTGGTTTAAATAGCTTCTAGCTGATATGGATTCTGGGAAAGGGTGATTTTATGGCGGGTGGTGGAGCTATGGAGAAGGGTGAAGAACCCAGAAGAACTGCGCAAGATGGGGGATAGTATTTCTAACACTGCAACTCCTCTAACACTTACTAGAGCAGTTTGTAAAATATGGATCAATTAAAAATATTTTTATCTTTTACAGGTAGAACTAATGGTAGGAAGTTTTTCCCAGTATAGCTATGTCAGCTTCACCCATCAGTATGTCTAAGACCTCAACAAACCAGCCTTGTCTGGATAATGGGGTCACAGCAGCTGTCTTCATTGTGGTTTGCTAAGCATGGAAGATGCCAGAAGAGGAACTTGTAGACAGTCCTAAACTAGGGAGCTGAGCAAGTATTTCAACAACTAAGAAGCTGTAGGCTCATTCTGAAAATGTAAGTTTCCAGCCTTATTGTAATGTGGTGGAGATCTGGGACCCCCTATCTTCAAGGGATTCTTCAAGATGACAGCAGAAGAAATTAATCTAAACCTTTTTGGATTGCTAACTTACCGATTCCTCATAGCTGTCCTGTGGCATCCAGGTATTGTTGGTACATTACAGGCAAAAGTTTGAAAGGCTAAGAAGGCTAGTCCCTTTCCACGACCACACCACTGGTAAGAGAGCAGCTCAGATATGAGCCTAGATGTTCTACTCCATGGCCTGCTTCATGTGAAGGGCTTTAACTCACTTCTGTGATTTCCTTGAGTAACACCTTTACACTACTCATAGGTGTTCCAAAGTCTGCTGACCCTTCTTTGGCATGAGTTTCTAGTCATATTCATCCTATATGCATAATCAAACTGGAGGCAAAACTACAGATATGTGTAGTCTCCTTGGAGAAGCCTAAAGAAGCCATTTGTGGTTGGTTCCACAGAGATCCACTCTTGAGGCAATGGTATTAACGTTGGCCTTACACAAAGTCCTTCCCTCTCTAGAAACACCTTTTACTGTTTACACCAGCAATGAAGAAGAGGTCTCTAAAGAGCTCTTCATACGTCTCCCTAGTTTTAATTTTTCATAAAGAAGCCCCCATCTTTAGAGTCTCTTAGAGTGTGACTTGGAACAAGAGGTCTACCTCTTGGGCCTCAATTTTCCTTATTTTTAAATTGCAAAGATTAAACTCTAGATTGCACTATTTAGTATCAAGCAGTGGAACTGCTGGAAGAAACCAGACAGAAGGTACAGCCTATGTCCTGCCCACCTGTGACTCCCTGGTTCCCCACTGGAGTGCAGCCTTCATGCACCTACGCTAGACATGAGTACTGGGCTAGGCTGTTTTCAAGAAAATTATCCCAAATATATAAAAATAATTCATTATGATGCCTACTATGACACAATAATAAAATAGCTTTAGCCATTGAGAAAGGTAGATTGGAGGTCTCTCCCCACAGGGTCCTGGTGGGGAAGATCATCTTGGCCAGATCGTAGATGGTCTGGAAAAGCTAGATCTATGGGGCCACGTCCTTCTTGCCAAGAATAGGCTGCAGACTGCAGACTTGAGGAGTTAGAAATTCAGTCCAGTGACTTTTAGAGATTGATTTTCTGTCTGGGCATCTGACCTCTTACTTCCTGATCCTGATCTTACTGCCTGATCCCTGGCAGAGGGATCAGGCTGTTCTGGCAGGAATGAGTGAAGTGGCCTTCAGGAAGGTCTTCCTTTTCTCTGTCTCTTTCACTTTTTTCTTCTTTCCTTCCTGCCTTCCTTCTTTCAACCCTTTCATTCTTTCTCGCTTGATTTTTAAACTCAGTTCAAAGGAAATTTTGATTAGTTCAGGAGCTTTACACCTCCTGACTGTCTGTGCCTCACCACTTACATATTAAAGATGTCCAAACCACTGCCCACATCATTCCTTTGTGCTAGGAGATGACTGAAGGTTTAATTCTACTTATGTAGTGTGATTAAGTTTTGGTTGGGTTTTTTTTTAAGAGTTTTGTTTTCTTTTAGTTTTTTGAGACAGGGTCTCCTGCTGTAGTTCAGGCTGGTCCTGAACTCACTATGTAGCCCAGGCCAGCCTCGAACTCCCAGCAATCCTCCTGCCTCTGCCTCCTAAGTGCTGGGATTACAATCATGAGCCACCACTCCCTGTTGATTAAATTTTTTAAAACTCTCTTAGAGTTGGGGATGAATACCCTATTTCCTTTATTTTGGTAATTTTCACAAACTCCTCGATGGATGCCATAAGAGTAAGAATCTTACTGTTATAGCATTTCCTTATCTCCAGCACCTGACACAGAGAAGCCAGTTGGCAAATCTTTGTCATTGATTCATCAAATACTCGTGCATATAGTCAGGTGGAAAATAACTACAGTCCCAATCCTTATCATGTCTCTAGTTGACGGAAGAGGCAGTTATGTATCTTTGGTAGTTCTCTAAAGAAAAGAATAGAACAAATTCAAATGATTAGCAAATGAATGAAAGTAAATGACCTCAACTCCCAACTCTAAAACTCTATCTGATCTCATCACACAAGTGACAACCATTCCAATATTTTAATTATCACAATGCTATCATAACCCTATGTTAGCCTCTCTATATTGACCGTGCATGAAATTAACAAAACAACCCTCACAATTAGGTCTTCTTTCCTCTTATTCCAGATTAAGTTTAAAAAGGCCCAAGGAACATACAGTTGTTTAAGCTCAGAGAGCTAATAAGTAGCATAGATGAAATTTGAACCAAAATTAGTCTTACAGAGAATTTTGTTCCATGTAAAAGAAAAAGCAAATCTCACAAACTCCCAAACTTAATCACCTTGGGTCTATCAGGGTTCCAAGTCTGAGAAGCACCAAATCAGATTATATGGTAAAAGGTCCAGGGTATTAGGTGAGAGGACGTGAAGAGAGGGGAAAAACTTTGCTGGAGGATGGAAGAAAAAGAAGAAGAATAATATTCTTGCATTGTCCATCTTATCAGCCTAACAATAACAAACCGTCACCATGGCAATGGAAGTCTAATTAATGGCAGATGTTGAATCATTTTAAAAGCCACACCCACTGCATGCCAAGCTGATAGCGTAAACCTCTCTGCTGTGCCACAGCTGGTATAATCATGCTATGGTCATATTAGAGGAACCCATGTTTTGAGAGTAGAACAAACTCTGGAAATCTCCCAAAATGCTTGTGTGTGTGTGTGTGTGTGTGTGTGTGTGTACAGGGTTCTCAGGTGTATGGAAATTATTTTTTAAATAGTTAAGTATCAGTTTTAATGTATATTGGAAAACTGGCATCAAACCTGAGATGTGATGGTATTTTTCCTTCAAAAAAGCAAGTTTTAGACATTTCACTACTTATAAATACCATACATAGTACCCAGGCATGGAAACAGTTTTGAAGGTGTTGAAGTTTGTGAAATAACAAAATAATATATGTGAAGGTACTCGGTGCATAGAAGGCCCTCGTCGACATTTCCCTTCCCCTGACTCACGTGACAAGCAGGTTTCGGTGGCCAGGACTAACCCTCCCAGCAGAGCCCAGGCCACGCCTTCCAGCACACGCTGCCTTTGTTGTGCCCCTCTGCTCACTCACACTGGGCCCTCCCCCTCCCTCCTAACCTCTAGGAGAAGCACAGCAAGGGCAGGAATGACAAGGCTCTGACGACTGTCACCTGAAAGGATTTGCAGTCAGAACCAGAAACCAGAACCTGAGGAGCAGAAGGGCTCTCCAAGCACACCACACAGCCAAGCCAGTGTCGGTCAAATGATTCTGCAGTGAGAATTCAAATAAAATATGTGGATAGAAATTTTAAATTCTTTTTTTTCTTTTTTTTTTTGGCAGTACCAGGGATCAAACTCAGGCCCTTGTGCTTCCAAGGTAGGTGCAGTGGCACTTGAGCTAAATCCCTGGCCCAATGCAATATAAATTTTGCAAATATTTTTGAAAAAATTGTTTCCTCCAGACTTCTTGCTTTCCTGAAAAGTAGCAGGGAAGTTCCACCAACTGACCTACACTTCAGAAATCTAGAACTTTTGAAGGTGACACTTCATGCAGTGTCAAGAAAGGGGCATCATAAATGACCAGTGCAGAAAGCGTTTCTGGTTGAGTCTTCTGTTTGTTTTCATTGTGGTAAAACCCAGATGATGTAAAATGTATCACTTCAACCATTTTTAAGTGTCCAGCTTGGTGGGACTGGGTTCATTCACGTTATGCAATCTTCACCACTATCCATCAGCTGAACCCTTTGCACCTCGAAAAACTGAAACTCTGTGCCCTTGTAAGGACTTCCCATTCACCCCTCCCCCAGGCCCTGGCCACCGCTGTTCGCCTTTCTGTCTGTGTGAGCCTCACTGCACCGGCAACCTCACATAAGTGGAATCAGATGGTATCTGTCTTTTGATGACTGGTTTATTTCACTGAGCATAAGGATATGTGCTCAAAGTCCCTCCAGTTGTAGCACGTGTAAGGAATCCTTCCTCCTTGCTTTTGTTTCTGTGTGTCCCTAGAGGCTTTGGCATGCTTGCCATTTGAGAGACTTCTTCGTGGTGGGAGTGGCCTTGTTTTGAACAACAGCAGCGCAAGGGTGCAAGGGTGCAAGTGACCTCTTGTAGTCTAATGAAGAGAGTGAGGAGAATTTTAAGCTGTACTCTCCATTCACACCCAAACTTCCCTTACTGCTTCTGCCCCAAGTCTTTAGTCACAGAGATGCGCAGGAGTTGAGATTTAATATGAAAGTCTGGGCGTAAAACAGGCTTGGAGTCCAGCACCGCTCACATTACCTATAAAGGCTCGATCTTGGACAGTATACTCAGTTCTCTGAGGCTTGTTTCTCTCCTCAGTAAGTGGACAGAATGATACTTGTATTGAAAAAGATAGTTTTTGTCTTTCCAAGGGCTGAGATCTTTTCTGCACTTTTCTGAATTAAGTATAGTTTCTTAAATTAAAATTAATCCAACGTCCTGTTGCACTGGGAAGTGTGGAAGCTTGACACGTTGTTGTATGAGATTTGGGGCCCCTGGGGTGTCTTGCTCCAGCCTGAGGATGGTCAGGCGACCTCACAAAGCTGGAAAGGGTCAGTGCTAATTTACTAAGTGTGTGCTGCACATTAGGTACATTATCTTTTCATCAAAAACACTGAGTGCAATTCTTTTATGGCTCTTAGCAATCTCATCTTCTGTCTCTCTGCTGTCAGAACCAATCTCTGCAGCCAAATCTCACCCCTTGCCAAATATTATGCCCAGAAAACTATAGATGTCCCTCTTCTCCACAAAAAAAAAGTTTCCTTAGCGTGTAAGGACTCCACCAGTGCCTGCCTGCATTTCCTTGGCTATTGATACATTTCCCTAAATCGGTGCGCGCTCTGTGTTCCGTCACGGACTTCTAGTAAAGGTGCCATCTTTCAGCCATGGGGAAGATGAAAGCCTGGGTGTAGAAAATGATTCAGCTCCTCTCAGAAGTTGCGCATCTCTCCTGCTGTCCACTCACAAATCGCCACTCTCCCCTCTTATTTCTCTTGCTAAGCAGAGCAGTTGTCCCCAACAGGATGAATCCATTACCTTTCGCCAGAGTTGAGTTCACTGCATTGCGTGTTTCTGTTTGAAGAGAAAACTTTTTAAAAAGGCTAAACATACATAGACCGTGTGTGTACTTAACTTTTAGTATGTGCGTGCCCACAGCCAAGAGAACAGAGAAGCCTTTAATAATAGTGAAACCAAATTGTGCATGTAGTATGTTTTATGTGGCACTGATTCCTAAATATACTCTTAGCAGCCAGGTATTATTTAATACATTCCCCATTAATCAAGCTGCCAAATCTAAATGAAAACCATACTTAAATATATTTAATAAAATTATGGCTTTGAGTTAAATATCAAAGTAATTCTAGCTGTACTTTTCCTCCCAGCCAACCTTCATTTATTGTCCTATATTTTTACTCTGAATGCTAGTTCTTTTGTGTAAGGAAGTCAGCCTCGATTGCAAGCGATTTATACTACAAACTTTCAGGATTATTTAGGTTTCCATTAAATCCCTAAATGTAAATGTTTTAGAGAAAAAGAACTACATGGAGTTTTGTTTTGTTTTTTTTCTCCGGCAAAAATGAGATGCCTCCTCTTTGTATGGTGAGCCTTTGAATTAGAAAAGAAATTAACTATTATCTTAGAGACACTGAATGGTTTGTAGCTGCTGAAATAAATGGTGTCTACCTCTGAACCGTTACTGCTTCTAGAGTTTTGTGCTAAATATCCTATTATTTTTCCTTTTTAGGCTGAAGTTTCTGTTGGTTTTGCAATAGTGACACCTAGAGGCTTCAGGGAATATTGCATGACCTGCTAAAATTCTTTTTCCAAAGCCATCCCTTTGCTTGGAGAATGACTCCTTTGTGGGTCACTGGGGCTGAGAGGGAGGGAATCCAAGTGCAGCCTGGGCTGACAGATGCCAGCTCTGCCCTCCCAAGCTTCTGACCTGGAGGCAAAGCAGGGAAGTGAACAGAAAGTATATTACCAAACAGCAGCCGAACTTGAGATTGCCTGGACCGTCCTCGCTGAAATTGCTGGCCAATGACTGTTGTGCTTGCTCTCGCTCATGTATCTGCTATTTTTTGCCTTTTCCTCCGAGGATGCAGAGATGATTTCTGCACGTGGCCCTCAACCTGCTGGCATATGTGTTTCCTCCCATCTCATAGTTCCAGTTTCTCCCTTGTTTATCCCATGTTCTCTGCCCATTTTTGTCTTTGTAAAGGTGCGTTCTGGTTCCTTCCACTCCCATGTCAGCCTCCCTTCTAACCTGTGTTCTTATGTGCTTCTCCACAATTACATGTCCTAAAGCTGTTGAATCTTCTGTAGAGTCATCGGTGTCTACTCCTAACACTAGATTGCTTTGCTTATATAAGAACCAATAAATAATTTTTATGAAACTTCTCATGCTGCATCAAATCCAGAACAGGAGGCACATGTTTAACTTTGTACATTGTAGACATTATAAGCTTAATTTTAAAAATACTAAATACAGTGTCCAGTGGGGCATGTGATTCTAAAGCCATACCGCTTTAGAAGAGGGTAATGGTGGTGAAATAGGGAACATTCACTGATATTTTCATATGTCAAGTGCTGTTCTCGTCACTTTATATGAAATAACCCATTTAGTGACCAAAACACATAGGAGAACTATACAATCCCCATCTTGCGTATGTTCACTGAGTGCTTCTGAGTTGTACAGGGAGCTTCAAGACCGAGCATGCAACGGCCCTGGGTGGAATGAGGCCCCGGAGCTGTGAGTTGTAGCCGGGCGTCGGATTCACACCGACAACCCCAGAACCTGGAGGCTCAGGAGCTAGAGACCAGCCTGGACAAGCGAAGGAGACCCGTCTCACAAAAAGCCACTGTCAGGTCTTTGAACTGTAGGGAAATCACAGTCACTGTCCGTAGTCTCTCTAGCCAGCTCTCCCTTTGGAGTTGTGGCTTCTCCTTCATCCTCTGAAACTAGTGTCCTTTGCACCGAGTGTCTCGAGCCATGTCTGTTGAAGTAGCAATGCCCGCCTGCCCGTCTGAGAAACAAGCAATAATGACCAGCACTATCAAAAATGCGTATTAAGAGAGAAAGGTGTATAAGGAAATAAAAATGGACTGGGAAGCTGTGAATGAAGGGCTGGTCTGGGAGCTGTGGAAGAGGTCTCCAGAGGGTCAGTGTTTAAAGTGAGCCCTAAATGGCAGGCGGCAGGTGCCAAGGCCTGGAGGCCGGGGCGGGTTGAACATGTCTGAGGAAATGCAGACTGGGGAGGCTAGGGTATAGATCTCTCTTCTTTCCTCCACTCAGCTCCCTTACACGATCTGATTTGTGCCTTTAGCTGTTTCTACTGAGTTCAGCATCCTGGTTCTGAATAGCAGAATCCTGCAGTATTGTGTAGTAGGGAATGCTGGGAAAAGGGGACACCCCAAGAAAGGGTGCATCCGGTGTGTCTTCCACACACGTCCTTCCTGCCTGTGAAGTCACATCACTAGGATCGTAATGCAGAGGGCAATGGCCGCGCGGTCCAGCCTTCTCAGTGCCAGGGTGGAGAAAAGACCTTGATGTCGTTCCTGTCGCGGGTCTGATGATGGCTACGTGTCTGCTTCTTCAGACTGGAGGCTGCCCGGGGTCAGGCTGATGCCATCCACGCACTCGCAGTCACTTTGGTAGCTTGCATTTGTTGACTCCATAAATGCTTATGGAGTGCCAGTCATGTGCCAGCCACATGCCAGCTGCCCGCACATGTGCATACGGAGGGGTCACAGTAGGAGGAGGACTGTGCAGAACTGTAAACCTTAAAAAGCAAGGATTCATGGGCTCTGTAGTGAACTCAGCCATAAGTGGAAGAAGCTTGTTTCACGTTCATGAAACGTGGGTGTGAAACCAAAGGGGAAATGGCTTATTCACTGGGAAAAGTCCCACCTCCAGCCCCTCCCGTCATCCCCTGTTGGGGACCCTGCGAAGACCATCCCTGTGCCAGGCAGTCAGTCCTCAGGTACAAAGGTGCTGGGAGAGCAGGCTGAAGCCTCGGGGTGGGGTCACCCTGTCTGTGGAATTGGGTGTGTTCAAAGCACAGGGGCCAAAATTTCTGCTTTTCCTGAAGATCGCTTGGCTAGAACTGCAGCTTAAATAAGTGAATGAAAACTAAGTGAGGGCATAAGTGTTGTCCACAGGAAAGAGAGCAGCCCTGGCCTGAGGCCTTCATTCCTCTGGAAGCTCAGGTGTCGCTGGCCCAGCGCGCCGTGAGACACTCCCCTGCTCCGCCGCGTTGCTGTAAGGTTCTGCGGGCGCCTCTGTGTTCTGTCAGCGCTGTGGGTGAGCATCTGCTTGGTCTCCCGCCTTCCTCTCATGCCTGCTTTCCTAGCCACCCAGAAGCTGGCAGTTCCCGCTCTACCCTTTCCTCAGCTCACACATAGGGTGCCACATGGTCTGCCCAGTGCCCCGTCCAGCATCGAGTCACACCACAAGCGCACAGGGCCAGCTACTTCATCAGGGTGACCTTATTCGGGTTTTTAGGCTCTGTGTGCCTCTGTCCCTTGACTGGGACATAAAGACAGGGCGGTTTCTACTACAGTTATCTGTGAGGACTGATGAGAGAGTCTGTGGGAAGCGGCTAGATCGATGCCTGGCCTTCGAGTAATACAGCGACTGCCATCATAACCCTTCAGTCTCTCACGGCTGCCTTACTTCTTTAAATATTTTCTACCTAGTTCTCAGGCAGACACGAAGGGTACAGATGTAACTAGGGTGCCATCTCTGTCCTGGGGAGCTTGATCCAGTGGCATTTACGGGGTCTGTGTGGCTGGCACTATTATGACGACCTTGTTGGGTCAGTTGCCTCCTTATCCTCCATTTCGTGCTCAGGACCCTGCAGCCCAGAGAAGTCACAGGGCAGTCCCAAGATCTCACAGCTGGTCGGGGAAAGTTGGGACTGAAGCGCAAAGCCCTGAGACTCCAAACCCACCCAGGCCCCTTCCTCCACGTTATTAGGCCACCACAGAGATGCCTTCGCACTGTTTTAAAAGGGAACGGGACGTGCATGATGGAGGGGTCGTAATGTGGAAGAAGCACTCCTTTCCTGGCCACTCACTTTTGGATGTCAGGGAGGGATGGCTCGGCTGGCGTGCCAGCTCCCAGCAGCCCGTGTGGCACCCCATCTGAAAAGGATCCATCTATAAAAGCTAACAGCTAGAATATAATTCATACTACAAACAAACTCTGTCATGAGTCACTGACCGACTCTGCTTCCCCCCAAATGCATACTTTATGTCTTGGGCGAGCTAAGGCTAAAGGAACATCTGATATGTTTTAGACTAGCAGAGCCATTATTCAAGGCGCTTCACATTCACTGTGTGCCCGCTTGACCCTGTGGTTTAAATCAAGGCTTTTGCTCACAGGCTCTTACAATCTGTTACTTTTGTGGAACTTGTTGTGCAGTGTGATTGTGTACGTGTTTTATCAAGATGACAAGAATCGCTCTGGTCTGTGACTCAGAAGTTCTGTGAAGCAGCTCTGTGTTTGAACATGGAGGAGCAGGGCTGTGTGTGTGCCGAGGTGTTGGGCCAGTTGAGAGAGAGTGCGGGGAGGATCCCTGTCCTGAACTGGGTGTTTCTCCATGCTGCCTGAGTGCTAGATAACCCAGAACGGAGGCAAGTGGCTTCACATCGCTCGGATAATTAAAAAGTGTACACTTCAATTATAAAACACAAACAGTATAGAAATATAGTGAAAGGGGAAAGACACAGACCTCTACTGACCCTAGAAGTGATCCCGGTTACACAGTGTGCGTGTTTAACCTTTGTAATGTGTTCACACACACCCACATATGCATGATCCTGTATTACTCCACTTTGCTATTTACAAGACTTTAAATATAGATAGATATATGCTTATACCACTTCTCCATGTCTATTACATACTGACTGTAATTCCAGAGCCTGCACATATATAAAACTGTTTAATGATGTCTTATCACTAGACACTTAGGTAGTTTCTGTAGCTCATTACAGTCATCCAAAGACAATCACTGATATGGCTTTTTATATATACACGAATGGAGGATTTCTACAGAGAGTTACAAAAGAGTAAAATAGCTGGCAAGGATTTGTACATGTAAAGTTTTGTTTGCTCTGACCACAATCCTCTGAAAGCTCAGAACTGCTGACCTTGAGTGTATTTCATACAGTGGTTTCCCTGCATCTTTGGCAACACCAACTTCTGTTAATCATTTGATCACTAACACTTTGGCCAATTTATTGGGCAGAAAATGATTACTCATTATTCTTTTCCTTTGCCTTTTTCTGGCTTCTAGTAAATACAAAAATTTTCCTAGTATCTGGAGGCCACTGAAGGTTCTGTTTTCTGTTAATAGGTTATTAATATTCTGTTTTCATTTTCCTGTAAAGTTCTTTGTCTTTTCTTCATTGATTTCCAGAAATCCTTTGTCTCTCAGACATACCGAAAACTTTCTAATCTATCCCTTGTCAGCTACCTTGCTTATAACATTTGAACAGTGGCTTCATATGCTCCTCTCTTTTTTTCACTTAATATCAAGATTTCTTGACACCTTCCCTTTAAATTATTTCTGTGCTGCCAGCAGTGCTTTCCAGAAGGATAACATTTAGACCTTTATGTGTCCCAGAGTAAACAGAGGACCCTGGAGGCACAGGGGCAAAGCCTAGACCGATGTACATTGGCTGCAGATCGGTCTCTGAATTTGTTCAGACACTTTTGCTCATTTTTTGTTAATTAGAGGAAAGTTCCGAGTGCCTTTCTGGATCAGTCACAGATAAGTAAGAGGTAGCAGGGAGCCAGCTAAGTGGATGCAGTATGAAGTCCCACAGACACTGAAACACATCCAGACCTCTCTTCTCACTACTTAATTTTGGAACAATA
Source organism: Petromus typicus (assembly GCA_004026965.1). Lineage (NCBI taxonomy): Eukaryota > Metazoa > Chordata > Mammalia > Rodentia > Petromuridae > Petromus > Petromus typicus. The sequence continues at coordinate 13,702 of PVIR01022110.1, forward strand.
ACTTTCTGCAATGAATCTTCGTTTATTTGTCTGTAAAATGGGGCCAATCCCAACTTGGAAGATTTATGAGGCCTACATCTCCTGTGTTTCAATATTTGTGAGCTACTCCACAAGTTTGTTTTTGTCACCATGGCTAAAGGCTTCTCCCCAATGGGGTTCCAAATGCAACTGCCATTGAAAGCTATTGATTTCCACCACTTCTGGGGATTTTATAGGAAATATTGGAGGCAAACCTTGCTTAAGAGCCTACGGCAGTTTCCCACCCATGCGGCTTACTGGGCTGAAAGGAAACGAGACACCTACACCATTGCTCAAGGCTGGAAAGTTCCCCAGGGTGGCCATCCCCTTTCACAGAGGAGGAGTCAGGGCTCTGGGGAGCTTCTCCTGTTCTCTGGGCTGGGGAATTCCTTGGTTCAGAGCTTTCGCAGATCCTGGACTCGCTGAACCTCCTGCCTATTCGCAGACCACCCCCTGCCTTAGTAATCATCCTTCTTCCCCTGGTCTCCTGTGGAACCCTTCACTTCTTAAAGAAGTACAGCACCATGGGTTGAGAGTCCAACTGCGACGCCAGGCTGCCGGGCTTGGAAACTCAGTTTGTCATTTATTTACAAGGCTGCTGCAAGTTCCGTAATTTCTCTCTGCCAGTTTCTCTCCCTATGAAACGAGGCTGCTAACATTACCTTTCCCACACAGCTGTCATGAGGCTGCCCTTTATAAAGTGCATGGCACATGCTAGAGTACCACGAAGTAGCACACGGCATCCTCCTTTCTTAGCCGGTCGACTGGGTACACGCTTACTCTGAACGCAGAACAACTCACTGAAGATGAGTATGAAAATGTCAACTTTGCGACACTGCTGAGACAATCCATTGAGACAAAGCACATGATGATTATGGGCATTCAGTAACAGGTGGCCACGATGGTGATGACTGTTGTTAAAGGATGGAATTAACAGGTCTAAGGCACCCAGCCCTCAAAAGCAAAGGTGCTGAGGATTAACAGAAAACTCTATAGAGTTGGACACTGGGTTAAAATCCAGCAGCCACACTCCACCTCGTGAGCTTGGACCTGCCTCCTGACATCACTTCCTGGCATGTACAATTGGACTGATAACAGCAGCTCCATCTAGGATCCTTTTGAAGAGGAAGTGTTAACCAGCCAGGCACAGAGACATGCAAGGAGGAAATTCATCATCACTGTGACTCGGGCCTCCTGCCCCTCTGTGGGCAGAAGTGACAGCCTCAGCGCTGGAGCCCCAGCCCCATCCATTCCAGGGGCTCTAAAGCACAAGCTGAGGAGGACAGAAACTGAGGAGGGGAAACCAAGAACACAGAGAGCTGGCACAGAGAGAGAAAAACCAGTTAAAAGCGTATGTCAGGGTCTATGACAGCAACGCATCTCATTTAACTCTTAAGACGGCGTTGTTGAGTAGGTACCGAGGGCAAAGGGGGGTCAGAGAGGTTCAGTGGGTCATGGGGCCTCAGTGCTGAGCCCTCAGCAAGTATACATCCTGCCACGCTGGAAGCCGGGGGCGGGGTGTGTGTGGCTGTCTCTGGCGAACAGGGGGCGGTGACAGCAGTGGGATCTAATGACTGGGCTTCGTGTAAAGATTTGGAAATTTAGTGAGGAGACAAGAGAGCGCTTTCAGCTGTCCCCTGTGTTGGAGGCCAGGGGTGAACCAAAACCACAGCTGTAAACAGCCTTCCTCGGAGTCCTCACAGCAGCCTGTCTGTGCTGTGTGGAGGGCAGTGTCGAGCCCTGTCCCTGAAAACTGCTGGGTCTTCCCTGAGCAGGACACGGGGCCACTGCTGTTTCACTAAGGCTCCCTGGAGCACATGTGCACATTAAAATTTTCCTGTTAACAAATAATATTTAGGATAAACATCCTTATGTGATTAATAAGAAGCTGACAGTTCTTTACATGTCTCCAAGAGATATGAATATTTGATTGATTCCAAACTAGGAGACTCCTGGACCAGACCAAGATGCTCCTTCCTGCAGTGGACACAGTCTCTGCCCAGCCACCGGCATTACCGAGGCATGCACGTGCACACTGAGCACTGCTGCATACTCTGGCATCTTCCAGGGACATCTTATCTGTGGGAGTGGAAGAGTCAGTGGAAACTCTCAGAAGGGACAGCTCAGAGTCATCAAAATCACAGCTCAGAGTCTGAAGCTTCCCTGAGCCCCATGCTCCTCAAGAGGCCAGGGCCCAAGAAGCAGTTCTGTGGAAGTGAAGTGCAGGCCTGTCCCAGCTTACCTGAACAGCCTGTGTAACTATTAACAATACCCCCTTCCTTCATAAAGCGTTTAGATTCAAAAGGTGAGTCTACAAGGACAGCAAACTGTGCCCGCCTGGTGACAGTTCCCTTCATTCCTCTCAGGCAGGAAGTCTGTGGTGTCAAGTCAAGAGCCCTCTGTCCTCTGGAAGCCTGAGCAGGATGTCAGTGCAGTGTGGCATTTAGGATCCACTTCGATACAGTGCTTCAAAGACCAGGGCAGAGGTGACTCTGGCTCCTCACCTGGTGGCTTCCCGGGGTACTGTCTGCAGGAGCAGACTTAAAGACCACGCAGGTGCCCGTCCTTTGTTGAGGGAGAACAGATGGATACAGTGTTCCCCCCGAACCTGCAAACAGCTGATGTGTGGTATCTTGGGGAACTGGAGTTTAAATGGTCTCACTCCGGGACACGTGGAATTAAACATGAAACAGATGATTGCAGTTACATCCACATGCCCAAAACAACCAGTACAGTGTCTGCCTAGCTACAGAACCAGAGTCTCTTCCTAAAATAAACGTGTGATTAGCCTGGATTTAGGAGTGAGAGAAGAAACAAGAAGGAAAGTAGGAAAAGGCGAAGAAGAAGGAAAGAGTCAGATATGCAAACAGTTTCAAAATATACAAAATCTGTGCCACGCAGAGTGGGTTACTGTACCATTTTGTTCCATATACTCAATATGTGGAAAGTAATCATCGATACCAACTTTAGATTCTCAGGTTTTAAACCCTCTCTGTGACCGTAGGAAATCGCTGTATAAATCACACTTTGAGGCCTTGTGGCAAGCCTGACGGTTTTCCGGGCATTTTGGTGACATTTCTGGATGCCCTTTGTTCCCCCCTTCCAATAAAAGCCCTTTCTTTGCCTTCTCACATAACAGCTTGTGATTCTTGTCCCCCAGAAGTGCATTTGAACTTGCTGGGTTTGTTAAGAGTCAGGGCATGAAGCCTTTCTCCATGGTAGAGGAGTTTGGCATTCCACTGCAGAACTAATGTGGGATTTGGGAGGCCTGCCCTCTCTGCTCAGTTAATTAGAGCTCCTCAAAGGCGGCTGACCCGCCCCCATGTCATAGGAAACCCAAGCAGGGGCCGGGGGAGGCTGAAAAGGCCGGCTGAGCGGGCAATCGGGGACACACCTGTTCCCCCGCCCCGCGATCCAGATTCCGCGGAAGCAGAGCTGTGTACTCTCTGACAACATTCCTGTGGACCCCCACCCCGATTTAATCAGTCAAAATGCTGCCAGCATTTGAGTTAAGTCCTGAAACTCATGGTCCCCCTTAAGTCAATAAAATAAGGTCTGGATTCAAGTAAGAACTTCGAAATTCACAAAATTGCAGGGGAAATACTACAGAGGGTCCGCAGAAGATCGAAGAGCTGATATAATGCATGCATTTAGAAAAGTGTTCAGTAGACATTAATTACTTGCCAAATATTAACTGTTGCTATGATCAAAAACCCTTGGAACAGACATGAAGGGAGAAAACTAAAGCTGAAAAGTAACAGAGAAAACTTATCTAAGATCTGACTTTTCTAATAGTGGTTCGGTTGGATCATCCAGGCTCGTGGACAGTGATGATAAGAGGCTGGTCCTCAGCCTGGAGCCTCCTACGGGAGGAGAGGCCTATTCTCCGTAGGTTCCACAGGGCTCAGTGAGAGGGTGGCTGTCAAACATTTGTTGAACACAACATGTTCCTGACAGAAACTGTGGCGATTCGTACTACACAGCAGGGCAGCTAGCATGTTTGCTGCCCTCAGGGAGCCCCAGGTGTGGTGATATGGTGACAGGGTCCAGAAGTCTGTCACCTGACCCTTCTCAAAGGTGAGTTTACCCAGAGGAGCACTGTGGGGCTGACGGTACCCCGCCCACCTCCTCATCTGCTCATTCATCACACTCCCACGTGTGTATCTGCACCGAGGGATCAGCACCTTCCGCTGAGAGGGCCCACCGTGGCCCACTGTTCCTCACAGTCTGTCTAAGCCTTTCGCTGTTCCCTGCCCCCACCCCGGGACACTCAGCCTGCGGGTCCTCACTCCTGGCCACTCCCAGGGCCTTTTGTTCTAGCTTCCCTCCCTAGGGACTGGTTCCCGGTGCCACTTCACAAGCCCCCTCTAAACAATATGGCTTTTCCCTTGGGACATTTTCACCGCTTGTTCAAGGTGAAAACCCAGGCCAGCAACTTAGGACCTCTACTGCTGATGGCAGGTGGGCACCACCCCATCACTGCTCTGTACAGAACTGGGCAGCTCGTCCAGCTACCTCCTCAGGAACTGCCCCTGGCAGCTCTTTTGGTCCCACCTGTTCCTGGCCTAACTGCTAGTCCTACCGGTGAGGCCATTCTGGCGAGTAGCAAGATGTCTGCATCCTAGTTGAGTCTCCTAGAAAAGAAGTCAAAAGCATCTCTTCTTTTACTTTTTTTTTTTTCTAATACGCATTAAAATTCTTCTCTGCATGCTACAGCATTAAGAACTCGTGGCCTCTGAAGTGAGGTCACGAGTTCAGGGTCTCATTGACACTTGCTGGCTGTGTCATCCTTGAAAATTACTTAACCTTTCCCACCCTCGGCTCCTCATTTTTTAAAAGTGGAACTAGAAGGCCGAACCTACCAGGTAGTTGTGAGGATTCAGCAAGATGTATTTGGCATGTAATCACACCGCCTGGCAAGCAGTAAGTACTCAGCCACTGACAGTTATTGTCAGCAACATATTAGGTATTATTATATAAAGTATCTTTCAAGACTTCCCAGAGATATTTCATTCAGACAGTTATATATTCAGTTATCAAGAGGTTAGCAGATCCATGCCGGGGGCAAAGGTGTGATGAATGCATTTAGAAAAAGAATCAGTGCTTGTTAATTACCCCCTCCACAGACAATTTGTTGTTCCTGTTACTTTAGAGGCATTATTTCATTTACTCTTGTTAAGAGCCTTTCTCGTGGGCAGAAGTGATAACTATCCTTTTAAAGATGAAGAAACTATGGTTCAGAGTGGTTCATATCTCCAGTCTCCAGTGATTCAGCGCGGTATTCATCACCCATAAATAAACCAGCATACTCCAAGCTCAGGTCTCTACTACTGAGAGCCACACTTTGCTCCCACACTCCTGCACACTGGCTTTCCTTGTCACCTCTCAGCGTAGAGAGAGAGACTTCAGAGGGGCATAGCTTTGGTATCACCCTTAGTGCCCACGCTTCTGCGAGAAGCACAGGCAGGTGAAGGACGGTGACACTGCTGAGGGCGATGCCATATCGTTCCAGTACCTGCTTGAATTTTGTGCATCTGGAGACAGACACGAAGAGGGCACAAGAGCTTTGTTGGTGACCCTGCCTTCTAAGTTAGTCCCAGTCATGAGCTTGCCTTTGGGCCCCTACCTAAATGCTGGTAGCCACTGGAAGCCAAGTGTGTTAGGGAAAAGTCCTTCATTAGTTGGGGTTTCATTCTCTTTCTACTCTGGTCCTTTGGGACAAATTACAGACGAAAGACTCCCAAACCTGCAGAGCGAGAGAGTTAAGCCAGTTACTTTAATAATTAAGAGAGGAAAACCTACCTTTCTTTCCATTATCCAAAGATTACTGGTGCAGATGAGGCTTTTTAATAAATATATTGAATTATGTGAAAAATTGGCCGCAAGCCTTCATTTCACTTTGCTTATTGAGAAGCAGTCTCAAATTTTATTCAGAAAGGAGATGACATGTTTTAGACCTCTTCTGGGGTAAAAGAGAATCTTGCTGGAATATGTACAGGCTGTGATTTTTTTATTGTCGCAGTGTATTTGTGTATGCTGGAAGGGATGTACTGTGAAACATGACTCTTCTTTTTTTTTAATAATTGAAATCTTTATTGGTACATTACATATACACATCATGATTGCACTCCATAATGGGGATTTGTACCAGTATAAGACACAACTTACTTCTCATTTTTTTCCTATAGCCCTACCCACTCTACTACCCCCCTATATACATAAAATGTGTTTCCTTTCTTTTTTGTTATAATCTCATTATTTTCCCCCTTCACCCTATTACACTTTGGGTATTTTGTATTTTACAACATATAACATACAATTCTAGGACTCATTTACATGTTTATTTTCTCATACCAGAGAAAAGATGTGATATTTACCCATCTGTGACTCTTTTTAACAAGGCTGCAATACCCTGAGCAAGCTCTAGGGTGCAGAGTGCCCACTCCTGCTGTTCATTCATCCATTTAGCCCTCCCTGTGGCCTGCAGGCCCACCTGGCCTGGACCCACCTGCCTTCTGACTCCATCTCCGGAGCTTGTGCCCTTCCAAGCTGCCTACCTGTTCTGGCTTCCTTCCTTTCTTTGTGCAGACCGAGAACACTCCCCCTCAGGACTCTCACACATGCGGAGCCCACTACCTGGAATCCTCCTTCCCCAAATATTTGCATGGTTTACGCCTTCACTGCCTTTCATCTCTGCCCAAATGCCATTTTACTACAACAGTGCCATTTCTAGCCTCCTGTGCCAATGGCGCCCCTACTCCCCTTATTCTATTGGACTCTTTTCTCCCCAGTACTTATTACCACCGGACCTACGTGCATGTGGTATATATCATATATGTGTGGTGTGTGCAATTATGTAATTACATAAATAGTAATATGTATTTGTAAGGAACCTGATTTTTTAAAAAATGTTGTATTTATGGAAACACGGTGTTCATATGAAATACTATCAAACATACTGTTAATGTTTAAAATTTTAAAAATTGTTGCAATAAAAGGCACATGCTCTTAATCTTTCCCTCAAACTCTCACCCTCCCTTTAAACACCCTTCTCCCACCAATCTTGTCACTTCCCAAAGCAGTTCTGAAAGTCCTCTTTCATCACTGTCTCTCCGGTGGGTGATTGAGACAGTACAGTGGATGTTCCCACGTGCCATCCAGCAGAAAGGTAGGCTTGTCAACACCTCGTGGTGTGTTTTCCACCCCTTTATTCTCTGGGTCTGTCCCTGGGAGACTTCTGGCTCTTCTCCTGAGTCCAAATGACCAGGGAAGGTAAATGTTTTGAATAGATTCAGACATCAAGGCACTCATGAGAGCACAGCTAAAGACACTCGTGTAAAAGGGCTCCCAGAATCATTTCAGAAAACCGCCAGAGTAAAGATATCAGTGTATTAAAGTAATGGGGCATATTTTGAGTGGGACTAATAGCAATGTGTCATACTGTAATCATTTTTTAAATTTAAACAAACATCATATGTTTCAACCACATTGTACCCTGTAGTACAGAGAGTTCCACAAACCCCGCATAATAAGCTTTCCTTATTATTAACATCTCACATGAGTGTGGAACATTTGTTAACAATTAATGAACCAATACTGATACATTATTATTAGATAAAGTGAATACTTTATCCAGATTTCGTTGTACCTAAGGAAGGCTCTGTGTTCCAGGATCCCATCCAAGATACTATATCACATTTAATCTCCGTGACTCTTTCAGCTCTCTGGTCTCACGTGACCTTGGTAGTTTTCAGGAGTGCCGGTCAGATATTTTGCAGAACATCTTTCACTTGACATTCATGTGCTGTTTTCTCATGAGTACACTGTGAGTTTTACAGAAGAAACAAAGCACCGTGCATGTCATATGACTCCAAGGACACTTGCTGTCAATTCCACATCACTGTTGACAGTTACTGTGGTCGTCAGAGCAAGTCCCTGTCAGCTTTCTCCACTGTAAAATTACTCCTTCACCTCTGTCTCCTTACTGTACTCCTGAAAGAAATCACAACACATAGCCCAGACTTAAGGAACTAGAAATTAGGGTGACAAAATCAGATGGGGAATCTTTCCACATGGGAGAGTTGTCACTTCTCATTAATTTACTTCTTTATTCATTTAATAACTTATGGATACTTATATTTTGGGTTATAATCCAGCCTGATTTAGTTGCTCAGTTACTCCAGTCTTGGCCCTGGGAAGCTCTCCAGTGGGCTCCTTAACTCGTATATAACCCCAAAATTGGGTTTTGTAGGGTAATTTATTATTTTTTCTAACTTCCTATCGATACTCCAGGCTTGTCTTGTATATTTCCTGTTCCAGTCCCCAGATCAGACTTTTTTTTTTCAAGAACCCTGGTTTTGGTAATGAAGAAGAGTATTAGAAAGCAAAGTTGGGAAACTAAACATATTTCTTGCTCCTGAGCTATTGTGTAGCTTCTGGGCTGTCCCAAGGGAAAGAACAAGGAATCGCGAGAGCACAGCCATCTCTCCTGCGCTGTCGTCTCTGTCTGTGTTAAGCTAACCATGAGCTCATGCTGATGCTCCCAACTGCACTTTATTACCATGTGCGTCATTCGAGCCTCCTCCCCTGGCTTCTCTGTGAACTCCCACTCAAATCATGACAAGCCTGTCTTCCACCATCTGCCATCCGCTTACTTAATGTTCAACCTCAGTGTCCATGTGTAAAATACCAAGATTGTTAAGCCATACTCCTGTAGGTTATAGATTACTAACTAGAGGGCAGTACTTCTGTATTTTTCTGTTTTGTGTTGTCTTTCTGTCGTCTTTTACCATGGTTTTACCCATTACTCATGTCCAAAATCATTTAGATCAACACCTGAATCCCCACCACCACCTTCAGGGAGATTTTCACCTACACTTACATTGCACGTCACATTCCTGGTCTATCGTGTGTATTGTCCCACAGCCAGATTTGTGTTTTTTAATTTACATATTTTAAACTTTATTTTTTTCTGCTGCATCATTCACTGGTTTTGCTGAACGCCTGATGCCATGTCTATGCAATTATAGTATCGTTTTACCACCTTAAAAAATAAAAATGCACTGTTTCACGATTTAACCGCCCGCCCCCTTCTGAGCTCTTGGCAACCAGACACACAATGTTACTAACTCTATACTGTAGTTCTGCCTTTTCCAGATTATCATTAGAATTATGCAGGGTGTAGCCTTTTGAGATTTGCTTTTCTAATTTAGTAAAATGCATTTAAAATTAGTTCATGTGTTCCCATGGCTTGGTAGCTCACTCCTTTTTATTGATAAGCAATGTTTCATTGTGTAGATGTGCACCTGGGATTATCAGTTCACCTACTAAAAGATACATTGGTCACTTCAAGTTATTGGTGATTGTCGGTAGGAATAATTTAAAATTTCACATGAAAGTCTTTATGTGGGGGCTTAAGTTTTTCAGATCAGTTGAATAAACAGCACAGTTCCTGGGTTGTGTGGTAGCACTATATTTAGCTTTGTGGTAAACTTCCAAACAGATTGTACTGTTTGGCTTTTCTACCAGCAAAGTAAGAGTTCCTGGGCCCATATTCTTTGATCATTCGATATTGTCAAATCTTTGGAGTTTAGCCATATCACTATTATCTTAGCTTATAATTTAATGGTACAGATGTATATTTTAGTTTATCCATTCACCTACTAAAGGATGTCTTGATCAATTCTGGTTATTGGTGATTGCCATTAAAAGCAGTTTAAAATTTCCCATGAAAGTGTTTATGTGGACATACATTTTCAAATCAGTTGGGTTGTAGGGTAATTTATTATTTTTTCTAACTTCCTATCGATACTCCAGGCTTGTCTTGTATATTTCCTGTCAGGAACAGGAACACATGGAACACAATTTCTGGGTTGTGTGGTAGCATTATGTTTAGCTCTGTGGTAAACTTCCAAACTGTCTTCCAAAGAGATTGTACTATTTTGTTTTCCTACCAGCAAAGAAGGGTTCCTGTTGGCACATACTTTTTTCATTTGATTTTGTCAAATCTTTGCAGTTTAACCATGTCAGTGTTATCTTAATGTACAAGCTCCTGATGACAAATGACATTGAATAGAATATCTTTTTATATGCTTATTTGCTATGTATATATCTTCTTTGACAAAATATATGTCTGTTATTTTTTGCCTTTTTTTTCATTAAGATGTTTTATTATCTTGAATTTTTAGTCTTCTTTGCATATTTTGTATATGAGTTCTTTAATCAAATACGTGTTTTCTCTGATCCATGACCAGCATTTTGATGATCTTAAAAGTGTCAGGGCAGTTTAAATTTTCATGATCCAGTTTATTAACTTTTCCCCATGGATTATGCTTTTGGTATTGTATAAGAAAGTCATTGCCTTGTCAGATTCAATATAATAGACTTTCTCCTATACTACTGTCTTAATACTTCATAATGTTGTATTATATTGTATGTCTGATCCATTTAGAGTTAACTTTTCTGAAGGGTCTGATGTATCTCAATTCGTTATTTTCTAACATAAATGTCTAGTTGTTTAAACATGATTTATTGAAAATATTATCCTATATCCTTTGTATTACCTTATTTATCTGCAGAAGATCAGTTGACTATATCTGTGTGTCTATTCCTGGGCTCTGTCTTCTGTTTTATTGACTCAATTGTCTATTCTTTCACCAATACCACACTGTCTTGATTACTGTAGCTTCATGGTAAATTGCAAAGTTGGCGAGTGTTATTATTCCTGTCATTAGTTCCTGTTCTCTTTAGTATTGTGTTGACTAATCTTAGTTTTTGCCTTTACATATAAACTTTTAATCATTTTATTGATATTTAAAAATGGATACTGAGTTTATTTTATTCAATCTTCTAATCAAATTGGGAGAATTCATCATTTTCCTATACTGTTTTTCAATACAAGAACATAAAATATCTCTCCATCTATTTAGACATTATTTTCTTTCATAAAAGTTTTAGTTTTCCACAAGTAGATCCTATATATTTTGTCAGACTTATATCTGTTTCATTTTTTTTAACTATGCTATTGTAAACAGCATTTTTATTTCAAATTCTGATTTATATTGATATTAGTTGCTAGAAATTATTGACTTTCCTAGTTTAACCTTGTATGCTGATGCCTCCCTACTTGTTTGTTGATTCTTTGCTCCAGTTCTTATTATTTGTTTCGTTTGCATTAGACTTTACATCATGATATTTTGTTCTAGTTCCTTGAGGTAAGAACTTAGATTATTAGTTTTTAGATTGCTCTTTTTAATATGTAAATCTAAGCAGTGCTCTTTCTGCATCAAACATATTTTTATTCAAAATATTTTAACTCTTCTAGAGTTCTTTTTTTGTCTTGAGTTACTTAGAAATGCATTGTCTAGTCTCCACTTATTGCAAGGTTTTTCATCTCCTTTTCTGTTACTGAGTTTTAGTTTGATTCAGTATGAAAATATACTGTATATAATCTCAGTTCTTTTTTTTTATAGTGTTCAGGCACATTTACTGCTTCTTTGCCTATTTGTGCTATCAATTACTGAAAGAGAGGTTGAATTCTCCTACTATAATAATAGATTTATCTATTTCTCCAGGCAGTTCTATCCACTTTTGACATATATTTATACATTCTGTTGCTGGATGCATACACATTGAAGGTTATAATGTCTTCTTGCAGAATTATCATTGTGTAATATCCACTAACATTATGTAAAGAATATTTTAACCCCCCTTGTCTTCTTTGTCTGAAATTAATGGGGCTACTACAATTTTATTTTGAGTAGCATGGTTTATACTTTTCTTCTTTCTTCCACTTTTAATCTGAGCCTTTTTTTCTTCAATTTTTACTTTTTATCAGTGCATATTTATAGTACATAATGATTATATTCTCATGCAGAGTTGGTATATGTACATAGAACATTAATTCTTTTGTCATCCCTTTCTCCTTCTCTCCCTTCATCTCATAATCTGTTTTCATTTGCAAAAGATCTGTGCCCCCATTTCCATCATCTCTATTTTATTTTGTGCTTTATATATAGTTCGGGTTTCTCATCAGAGAAATCATGTAAATTTAAAGTTGTGTGTTTAATTTATTTCACTTAACATTATGACATTATGATCTAAATCTAATGATTAACATTATGATCTAAACATATTTCCATTTTCCTACCAGTGACTGAAATCTATCCTTATTTATGATGCAGTAGTACTTCATTATATATAAATACATTTCCTTTATCCATTCATCTGTTGATGGACATATAGGATAATTCTACTATGTAGCTATTGCGAATTATGCTGCTATAAATGTTAGTATGCATGTGTCACTCTAATATGGTGTTTTTAACCCCCGGGTTTTGCTATCAGTGTAATTCTTGCTTCCCAGAATGACTTTGGTAGTGTTGATTCCATTTCAGTTTTATGAAAGAATTTGAGAAGAAGTGGCATTGGATCTTCTCTTAAGTTCTTACAGAATTCAACAGTGAGTCCATCAGGGCCTGAGCTTTTCTGTGCTGCTTTATTACTTCCTCAATTTCAATGACTCATATTGAATTAAAATTTTCATATCTTTCCCATTAAGCTTTGATCAGGTTTGGTTCAGCCATGATATTTGTTTGTCAGTGTTTTGTCTGATTGATCTGTTTCTGATGGGGGTATTGAGATTTCTCATTACAACTGTATTAGTGCTTATCTAATTTTTCTTATTCATTAGTGTTTGTTTTATATAGTTGGGTCTGTCAGTATTTAGTACATATATACTTATGATTCTTATCTCTTCGTAGCTCAAAATCCACTTTGTCTATAATTAGAATAGCTATATCTGCTTTTTTCTGGGTTCCTGTCATATGGAGTATTGTTTTTGATCCTTAGACTTTTAGTTTATGAATTTATTTTTCAGATGTTTGTGTAGAGCATGTTGTTGGATCTTGTTTCTTGGAGCATTCTTCCTACTTATTTTGATCAGTAAATTGAGGCCATTCACATTGGTGGTCATAACTCTTAGGAACTGGCTTATCCTAGTCATTATATTACATGACTATTTTTCATTCTTTTCTTTCCTTTCTGTTTAATTGTTTGCATTGCCTGTAGGAATCCTTAGAATTGCTGTCTTCATTGTTTTGTCTAAAATATACTTCAGAACTTTTTAGAATGTTGGCTTGGTGGTCATGAATTTCTTCGGATGCTTTTTACTATGGAAGTATTTTATTTCTCTGTCATTTGAAAGGTAGTTTTGCAGATATGTCGATTGGGTGAGAGATTGTTTTTATTTAGGGCTTGAAATAATTCATTTGAAGTTTTCCTTGACTTAAAATTTTTTGTCGAGAAGCATGTTATGATTCTTTTTTCCTTTAGATGTTCTTTTCTCTAACAGCCTTTAATATTCTGTTCTTGTGTTGAATTTGTGGACTCTTGACCATTATGTTCTGTGGTGCAGTTTTTGTTTTTGTTTTTGTTTTCTGATCATGACTATTTGGAGTTCCATATGCCCCATTTCTCTATTTGTCAAATTCTTTTTCCATGCTGGGAAGTTTTTCTTCTATTACTTCTATGAAGACATTGGTTTTTTCCAGTAATGGCAATTGAACTAAGGACTTTGTGCTTTACAGGCAGATGCAGCACCACTGAGCTATATCCCTGGGCCCTGAACAGATTTTTGTAATGCCCTCTGAGCTGTCTTCTAAATCTTCGTTGATTCCAGTTGGATTTTTTGTTGGTCTTTTTGTTGTCCCTTGCTATTTTTAAAAAGTCTTTCATTTATTGATTGCTCACTGCAAACCTGTCTTCTATATCTATCTTCACATTGGTTGACTACTGCTAATACTTTCAGTAGCATTTTTAATCTCAGGTTTATATTTGAGTCTGTTTTATTCAATACAGTTCTTTTTTATGATGGTCATTGATAGTTTGCATGTCTTTCCTAAACTCTTCTAATTTTTTATCTGTATTTACTCTAGATTTAATAATGATTTCGTTCAGTGTGATCATCCTATTCTTAATAATCTGTGTAATTATTTCTGTTTGGGTTTTGTCAAGAAATGTGTTCATTTGTTTTGTTATTTCTACTGCTACAAATTCAGAAAAATTTAGCAGGATGACTTTTGATTTCTTCCACCCCAATGCCCCTGGATTTTTCTTGGGAAAATTGGGAGGAATGGGTTTCATCTTGCTTCTGTGTTTTCTCATTTTCCATCTGTGTATGTGTGTGTTTCTTTGTTTTCTGCTTTGAAGCTTGTAAATTGTTTATGGTAAGTAGTTTTATTACTAGTTTCAAGACCTCTTTAGCAAATGATTACTTTTCAGAGATGTCTTGTAGGCATAGTTGGCTTTTGGCCTTTGAGTCTGTCCCTGGAGCCTATCTCTTCTGTTTTAGAGATGAAAAATTGCAGCATGTTTAGCCTGGCACCCAGTTCTTTGATACTGGATTGTAGCATTGTTTATGACCCCCAGACAATCTAACTATTGACACATGGAACAGCAGTTGATCAGAACTATGTCACATTGGCAAAAGTAGTTCCCTGAGTGATAATAATAGCATCAAACACAGTCTGGAAAGTGACAAACTGTGATAGCTGATAATTTGGTATTTTCAAATCTACTAAAGTTCTGTTTGCTCCTAGCCTCTGGTCATGGGATTGGGGCGTGGATTGGTTTATAACACTCCTCTTATTGGCCTCGCCACAGCTCCCTGATCACGGACATCTACGATGGTGGTCCCTCACACACTCACTATGGAAGCTTAATAATGGGAGTTCTGAGATGAAGCCAACCCATGGCTGCTCCGAGTCCAGGTTCAAAGGGCCCCTCTTTTTTTTTTTAAATTATCTTTATTGGTACATTAAATATACACATCATGATTGCACTCCATAATGGGGATTTGTACCAGTATAAGACACAACTTAATTCTCATTTTTTCCCATAGCCCCACCCACCCTACCACCCCCCC
>PVIR01022111.1:0-28585 GCA_004026965.1 Petromus typicus
AAGTTTGAATATTTTAAACTTAAAGGGATGTACCTTGAGGACACCCTCATAAGTAAAATAAATAGGTCACAGATGTGTAAATATCACGTTTTATCTTGTATGAGAAAATAAAGATGTATATGAGTTCTAGAATGTATGTCATATATGGTGAAATAGAAAATACTCAAAGCGAAATGGGGTAAAGGGGGAAAACTAATGTGACTATATCAAAAGAGAAAGGAAACAAGTTTACGCATATAGGGGATGGGGGTGGTAGGGTGGGTAGGGCAATGGGAAAAAGGAGAATTAAGTTATGTCATATACTGGTACAAATTTTCATTGTTGAGTGCAAACATGACATGTATATATAATGTACCAATAAAGATTTCAATCGAAAAAAAACATTTTTGGTATATATGCATATTCATCCATATATATCCCCATAGAGATATACCTAGATATATATTTTGTCACTATTTAAGCAAAAACATTTTATATTGATCAATATTTGACATAAACCACCAATGTATTTCATTTGATTCCTGAATATATTATTGTATAAATTATACCACTTATTATATATACTTTATCTGCTACTGAATATTTTTCTGGAAAAATTTCTAGGAATAGTTCATTTCTCCAAGAATTACCCTTTGATTTTAATTTGTTTCTCAAATGTTTTATGTCTTTGTGTATACTAGTTGAGACATATATCCAATATATTATAAAGTATTTTCATCAAGTTCATTTTTGTTGTGCATTTTTAAAAATTTACTTTCTCAGTCAAATGATTTTGAATGTTCTTGTTCATAGTGTGTTGCATTTGCAAAAAACAATATAATGGACTCATTTATTTTAGAAGTTATAACCACATAAAAAGCTAAGTTTAGTAGGTGCTATATAGATTTCATTACAATTTATATATATTCATGACATTTAACTTTTAAATATTAATAACTTCTATTTTTCTCATCTTATTTCTCCAAGTAGATAATAAGGTGTTGCATAAGAATGATGAGGTTAGATATCTTTGGCTTTTCTCTGATGTTAGGAGGAATTAATGTTTTAACATGCAGAATGTTAGTATCTTACCTATATATCATCTTACCTGTTAGACAATAAATTTGTTTTCTGAGTTTATGAAAATGTTTTTAATTAAAAATTATATGTAATATCAACTTATTTTCCCGTAGCAATAGATACTTTATTGTTTAAATGAATAATTGGTTTTATTGTTCACTGATGTAAGCCAACTTTCCATACTCACAGCCTTTTTTTCACTCTTCAACTTTTTATATATTTCTGGAAAATAGTGTACAATTTTGTGTATCATTTCAAAAGCTTGGGGACATTATTGACCTATACTTCTATCATCTTATAATATTTGTCTGTATTTATATGTAGAATAACTATACCTTGTTGTATGAATTGGAAGTTATTTGTTACTCTGTAAACATTAATATAGAATTAGAATTTATTCTTCCTTAAATGTATCCTAGATCCAATCGGTAATGCCATTAGCTATGGTGTTTATGTTTTAGAAGTTTTAATCTACAAATTCAATTCCTTTAAAAATAATATTTGAACTGTTTCTTCTACAGCAAATGTTATTACTTCATATTTACATATGGAGAAAAGATAAAAGAAGTGGCAATTTACCCTAGGCAGAACAAATGAATGTGTCCTATTCCAGTGTCTCTAGCCTCATAACAGGACATGTATTCAGTGAAGAAATTCTGCTGCTTGCAAGGGGAGAAGAGAGGATTCAGAGGAAATCACACTCAAATTTTTGTGTATTTCAAAATAGCTGTCAAAATATCTTACACTTTTTTGTATGTATTGAATATGAACTGATAGGATTTTTTAAAATATTTATTTATATATTTATTTATTTATTTATTATTTATTTTTGAGACAGCGTCTCATTTTGGAGTTCAGGCTGGCCCTGAGCTCAGCCTCAAACTCACATCACAGTAATCCTCCTGTCTCTGCCTCCCAAGTGCAGGGATACAGGCATGAGTCACCATGCCCAGCATTGTGGTATGCGGTAATAATTGCTGCTGGGCGTGTCTCCACTACCCGTAGAGTATGTGGTTCTGGGGATCGAACCTGGGCCCTTGCACTTGCAAGACAGGCTCCAGAACCACTAAGCTAAATCCCCAGCCAGAGATTTTTATTTTCTGTATTTATTTATTTTGTAAGATAATTTTGAAATTTTAATGCTGTCCCATTGTTTGGTTGCATTCATTGTTTCTAAAGAGTGTCTTCTGCATACCTTATAATTTTTTTTTTGCTCCGTTTGAATGCAGTTAAATACTTTCTATAGCTTATTTCAAATATTTTTATTAGAAACACATTTATGACATTCTCCTTATGTTTTCCTTGAATTTGACTACTGAATCTTTGAGTTAATTTTTCAAATATATTTCTTTCCCAATAACTCTACTAGAGTCTCCATTTCACACGATTTTGTTGCTTCAATTTTACCATGTTAAAATGAATTTCTTTCAATTATTTTGTCTTGGTACTGTTATATTACTGATTTTATTATATTTAAAGTCCATTAATATTTTTACCCAGAATGTGTAATCTGCTGTTATTTACACTTATTGCATTTTTAAACTCATTTATTTCTTATCTATTCAATTTAAATTGAAACTTTTAAACTTTACAAACCTCTACTGAATGAACAAACATTACAATGGTAAGATGAACATCTTTTCTTCGTAATTATAATGGGTGTGTCACCACAATAGAGGTTTTTTTGGTTTATTTTGTGATCTTTAATTTGTACATTCCTATTTATTGACATGCCTAATGTTTCAAAAATTAGAATTGAAGTATTATATATCTTATAATTGAATGATGAATTTAATAAATTTATTGACTTTTTTGATTCTCATTCTGTTGTGTATTCATTTTTTGTAAACAAAGACTTTTGTGTTCCTGAGCCTTGATTTGAGTATTTGTTATCTAGAGGTATATTTTGGGGCAATTATTATTTACTACTGACAAAGACTTTTTGTTGACTCTATTGAATTGTCACGAGTTATGTGACTTTTTAATATTTCTGACGGGAAAAGGAACTATACTCAAGTGTGCATATGCAAAAAACAGTTAACTTAATCCTTTTGAGAGTTTCCATAATTTTCAATATTTTTTTTCTAGGCCTCTTACTATTTGAACAGCATGGGAAGGTCTTCTACATAAATCATAACCTTATTTTATTTATTTATTTGAGACAGGGACTTGCTTTGTGGTTCGGGCTGATTCTAAGCTCACTAGATAGCCCAGACAAGCCTTGAACTCACAACAATCCTCCTGCCTCCCTGCCTCCTGAGTGCTGGGATTACAGGCATGAGCCACCACACCTGGCACTGTGGTATGTGGTACTGATTGCTGGTAGGCTTGAGTCCTCATGCCCTGCATTATTGTATGTAGTTACAAGGCATAGAACTCAGGTCCTTGAGCTTGCAAGGCAGGTGTCAGAACCACCGAGCTAAATCCCAGGCTTATCATAACTTCTTTTGCTAATTTTAGTAAGTGTTTTAGGACATTCTGCTACCACAAAGTTCTATAAGCCAAATGTGTGATTTAACCTGAAAGTTGTTTCACACAGTTTCAGAAGTTTTACACTCGAAATCTAGGCAACTGGAGATTTGATGTCTAGTAAAGGGAATTTTTCTGGTTTGCTTATAGTTAAGTTTTTTTTTTTTTCCTTTAGCCACATTTTCTTAGTATTTCCATATAGTCATCTTCTTTGCCATCCCATGGCAAAAAAAAGGAGGCAAACTCTTCTATCTGTGCGCTGAGCTAATTCTGTTACAAAGACTGCTTAAAATACCATTACAATAGTGTTTAGGTTTCAGCATATAAGTTTTGCTACTTAATCTTCTTATTAGGTGTGGCACCACTTGAGCTAAATCCTGGGTCCCGGACATACAATTTTTGAAGGGATACCAACATTCACCCATAACATCTGGCTGTTTTTTATTCTCTCAATTTTGTCTGCCTACTTTAGCTATAAATTCTACCTTTCATCTCCTTGCTCCACTGTTGAAAATCTTGTTTTAAAATTTCCTCTGCTTATTCTTTATTGCTTCAGGATAGAGAGTAATTTTTATTTTTCTTTTCTTTTTTTTTTGTACTCATTTTTGAACAGTACTAGAAGTTCTATATTTTATTTTGCATATTTTGCTTCACTAAGTTGCAACACTCTTTGCAAATATTCCAGAAAAGGGGGAAAAAAGGTGTAAGAATAGGGGGAAATGACTAAATAGAATGGTAGTTCATGAAATTTTCTAGCAGGATAAGTAGCAGAATAGTAGAAGAATAAAGAAAGCATAAAGAAAGGCTGTGCAAACAATCCAACCCACTTGAACAGCTTCACTTGGATTTTGCCATTGCCAGCAATTCTTTAACCTCTGTAAGCATTAGATTCCTGAAGTGTAAAATTGGGGGGAAAATAATGTTCACCTCATAGAGTTTTGGGGAGAATTATATGAGGTAACATGCAAAATGTCTGGCATATAGCACTGCTCAAGACATTGAAGTTCTCATTTATCTGTCATAAAGATTACTGCAGCATGTGGGAAGAAATATCATTTAAGCCATTTTTGCTGAAGGGAGAACTTAAATTGAACATACTTTCACCCTAGAGTGTAAATTCTTAACAGAAAATTGCAAAAGCATATGTGGAGAATGGATGAAAAATAAGGAGAAGAAAACTGCATTTCAAGTTTTATCTTGCAGAACCTGGGAACCCTGCTCTGGGTATGTAAAGTTTTGATGAGTTCTCCAGGGATTTGGTACACCACAGTGTTAGTTTAACAATTTACTGGACTCTCCATTTCAGCTGTATTATCACACATTAATGTCATTGCTTTCTCTAAATTCTCCACTGGAGGAGGCCCTGGTGAGTCACTATCAACTTTCTCATGTAGCTCATTCTCATTTTGCTACTTAGTTTATTATCTCTTCACTTTAAGAAACAATTAAATCTGGATAATAATTGCTTTTTAACTGTTCCATCTAAAGTCTACAAATCTGCCTAACCAATTCTAGAACACTGCCTTTGAAGATCACTTCCCTTTGATCATTCCAGATAAAAAAATCAGGTTCCTGAGTTGTGCAGTTTAAGCAAGGTGCACAGTGATGGAAAGGGTAAAAATATATTGAGAACGTCTGATTAGAATAAACAAAGTGTATATAATTCTTATGGTTCTTTTTTATTGGGGAGTGTTGTGGACTGAACTAAGATGCTTTGGACTGAGGTATACATTTAGTCATTTTTAAGATTTGGTTTGATTCAATTTCATTTGATTTTTATCTTAGAGTTGGAGTCGTGCCGTATCCTTGATTTGCCCAGACCTGGCTGGATCCATGGTTCTTGAACACAACAGGGCATTTGTGGAAGACAGTGCACGTATCTCTGTCGGAGGAACAGAGCAGAATAGGAGTAGAACAATGAATGAATAAAGAGGCTTCTGATTGTAGGATTAAACTTGTAGAGACTCTGGAGAGCAGGCAGGCGTGATACACCTAAATGCTGCTGCTGTTATCTGGTAAATATGGACACTGGATGTGACACAGGAGGGGGGAGGGGATCTGAAAATGCCATGATCCCCTGAGACCAAGGGTTTACATTTCTTTATAGGACTGGGCACACAGAAGGTCATGGAAAATGCGCTTCCTCATCTGCAATAAAAAAATGGACAAGAAATGAGGAGTTGTTAACATGATTAGAACGCTAATCCACCGGGAACAAAGGAAAGAGAAGTAGAGCGTTTAGTTCCGTGAGAAGAGAGGATGAGCGGAGCTCATCACACTGTGACTACTTGGAAAGCATCAGGAAGGGGAACAGGGTTGTCAGCTAATTTCAGAAGGGAAGGGCCCTCAAAGCATTATCTCGAAGTAGTTTACAGGGAGAAGATGTCTAAAACATGTAATGATTCCCCATTAGAATACATTAAAATTATGAGCTGTCTAAATTTACTGGAGTAAGATGCTGATCAAAATAAAATGAAAGTAAATTTGAATTCAAAGTGTCACTCCCATTCAGTTTCCTCATTTCTTCTGTGAACAAGACCTGTTCACTCCTAAATCAGGTTTGGCCATTTTTGTTAGTGACTGGCCATAATATATCAGTGTCAAGAATCACTTAAATCTGTTGTAGGATAAAAGTGTCTAAATCAAATCAGAAGAGAATGAGACAATGTGCCTCCATTTTTCAGAGCATGAACCTAACAGATACACAATTCTTCCAGGTATAGATTCAAGGAGAATGTATGTGAGGCATTGACTAGCTGATCCCATCCTAAAGAAGAAAGGGAATCCTTAAATTTCATCTTACATCATTTATAAATCTAGCAATTTAAACTTTGATGTTCTGAAAAAAATCAGAATTTCAGGAATGCTTTAGAGTAGAGCATTTATCTATATACAGAATCAGAAAGATATTAGCTGTGAGAACAGTTTGAGTCAAATGTGCTAGTCTTAGAACTTAAGAATCTTATGCAAATTTTTCAGGTTAAAAGTAGCCATTGTGTCCTCAGTTAAGCTATTTTTCACATTATTCATAGTCTGAAAAATTTACTTAGGACCTCAAAGTCTTTGACAGACAAATAAAAGCATAAGCCCATTTTAAAATTCCCTTTTATTTCTTTTCACCTTCTGAAGCTGGCCACTTTCTTATTCTTTAATGTTAGCTTGAACATGAATGTTTACACAAAGAACTCTCTGAACCAAACTATGACTGCACAAGAAATACAGAAAGAGTCAGAAAATTGTATCATATCAAGTTTTAATGAATGATCCTATAGCAAAGGAAATGATCAACAGTGTGAAGACACAACCTCCAGATTTTGATAACTATTTTGTCAGCTAACTATTCCTCATCCAGAGAATGAATATCTAGAATATATAAAGAATTCAAAATAATCCAAACATCCAAAGTTTTAACAATTCAATAAAAATAAACTAACCCACTGAAGTGAACTGATATTTTTCAGCAGAGTACAGGTGATCAACACACATTAAAATTTGCTCATCACTTCTGGCTATTAGAGAAATATATATTACAGCATCACAGAGATTCTATATTAAAATAAATATAACTGTCATTAAGAGATCAAATAATAACAAATCTGCAAGACTATGGGAAAAAAGAAACCTGTATCATCAATGTGAATGTAAATTAATACATTCATTATGGTAGTCAGTATGGAGAATCTTCAAAAAAATAGAAATTTCACTCAAAGAGTTAATAAAATATCACAGTGATACATGCGTATGCATGTTCATAGGAATATAATGCATGATAGCTAATTTTTAAGATGGTTTTATGTTCCTTAACAGATGCACAGATAATGAAAATATGCTGTCTGTATGCAGTGGAGTACTACATTGTCATAAAGAAGGGTGGACTTGAGTTCTATGTCAGAAATGGCTGTACCTTGACAGCATAACTTTAAGTGAGGGAAATCAGGCACAGATGCTTAAATATCAGATAGTTTATCCTATATAAGAAATTTAAGTATAAATAACTGAAGAATGAAATATAATGTAAACAATGGGAAATGGAGTGATATCTTCTGCTGATGGGAAGGAGAAGAGGAAATATGGTGGAGGTGGAGATGAATAAAATAATTAAAATGTTTTAAGTACATGAACCAGTTCTGCAGGAAGAATGTAAACATTATATACTACAAACATGAATCAATGAAAAATAAAAGCTGAAAAAAGAAGAAAAAGCAAATGTCAAAATCTCATTTCATGTGAGATCATTCCTTGAAGTCATCTGTTTCTGGTGTCAGTGAATGAATTGTTCAGGATTCATAGTTACAAAATTCACTCTAGTGTTTCTTATTTAATGTAGATCAACATTTGTTGGGAAAATATGATTTTACTAATAGAAATTTTGAAAGAAGAAAGGCTTGAGGACTGGTCAAGTAGTAACAACAGTAATATTGCCCCGTGCTATTAATGTTTTCCATGTTCACATTGGCCACAACTTACCTATGTGACTCCTGCCATTGTGTAGCTTGTGTGGTCACTGGCACTACAGACAGAACCATCTCATAGGATAACTTCTGAGAATCACCTATTTCTTTGGGATGTTCTAATGAAGCATTAGGCCACATGACTATAACTGGATTGTAGTCCATTTTAAAGACTCTGAACTCAAAATCTGCAAAACTCTTCTTCATTCAAATGGTAGACAGAATACATAAGCTACATTCAATGTTTATGTGGTAGCAATATGATAGAAATCTATTCCAGAATATCCATTTTAATGAGATAATTATTCCATATGTTAAAGTTATCCATTTTAAAAATTATCTTAGAAATAAAATTCAGAGAAAAGTTTTGACCTATGATAAAGATTTTTTGAAAATGTTGGGTAAAATAGCTAGACTCAGTCCTTCAGACAAGAAAATAGATTGTGGGTGCCTGTCTTGCAAGTACAAGGAACTGGGTTCAATTTCCCGGTAACCACATAAAATACTGGGTGTGGAGACTCACGCCCAACAGCAATCAGTACCACATACCACAGTGCCGGGCATGGTGGCTCATGCCTGTAATCCCAGCACTCGGGAGGCAGAGGCAGGAGGATTGCTGTGATGTGAGTTTGAGGCTAAGCTCAGGGCCAGCCTGAACTGCAAAGCGAGATCCTATCTCAAAAAGAAAAAAAGAAAATAGATTCCATAGAACATAAATATAACTAAATTACACTTCTCCACATACACAAACATTCAATTTTCACAAAATAAGAGAAATAAAACCAAAAATTATAACAAATCACTAGTTTTCCTTGAGTAGGTCATCAAAACTTAGAAAGTTTTTTGATTCGTGTGAGACTAAAGACAAAGAGCCTCTCTCATATGCAGTTATTGGGAATATAAAAATAACACAGTTCCACTAAAGAGTTCTAGTATTTACATTAAAAATATTACTCTGCATATACACCTGCAAATATATGACAGTGTGCATACAGGAGTATTAATCTTATTTATACTTGTAATACCATGATTCTGTAAATAAAAGAATTATCCCTCTGTAACATGATTTATTTTAAACCTATTATTCTAGAATTCATAAATGTTCACTAGATAGCTATTAAAGTAAAGAGGAATATTTCCATAGACAAATATAGAATGATCTCTAGGTTTTAATAATAAGTAAAACATAAAAGCAATCAAACTTCCTTATTTTGCTATTATTAAACAATAAAAAGTTGAGTATTTGAAAAGTGTTGTAGCGTGAAGCATAACTGTAAAAAGGATTGTTTTACTGCATTTTAGGAGGGGAATATATATATATATATATATACAAAGAGTTATAATTGTTCAGTATGTGTGTAAAATTTCACACATATGAATTTATAATTTTCATATGTAAGTTCTGAAGCAAGAAGAGAGAAAAAAGGCTAGAGAGAAACAGGAATATGTGATAATAAAGTGTTAGATTTTATTTGGTTAAATGGAAAATTACTAGGAGTAAAGAATTTTCTAGATGCTTTGATGATTCATAAAAGTGTATGTGTAATAATTTATTTATATTTGCAAATATAGAGCCTGATATTCATCCCATCCCATAAAGATGCAGACATAGTCATATATCCTCTTATTTTTTAATACAAAGAACAAAAAATGCAAAGACTATACATTAAAAAAAGTTGCATATCATACTATGTAAGGACTAGAAAAACTAGGATGGAGATATTTAAACTTAGAACTCTAACAATACAAATTTTATTGGATTTCATTTTGTAGCAAATTATGCTTCATTATTGTAACACAAGTATAATTTTCAAATGAATCATTAATATTAAAAATATAATGAACAACCACAGAAAAACGCATTGATTCATAATAGTAGCTGATTATTTATTCCTATTGCTATGAAACAAACTCTAAGCTACATTTGTCAAAGTTTGTTTTTGGTAATAATGTTCTTTGTGTTACATTTATTTTTCTCCCAAAAATTGTGTAAATGAACTGAAAGATAAAATGCATGAGGAATTGGGCATTTAGCATTGATGAACAATATTCTGCATTTTTGAAGACAAGATTTATATGAAAGGTGCAATAAATTATATGAATTACTATTTCCTACCTATGCAATTGATGGGTATAAGTGGACATATCATATGCACATTATAATGTATCTTCAGTAGTGTGTCCAGTCAGATTTCTTCAAAACCTGAAGAGCCAAGGATTACTATCATGTATATTGAAATTATAATATTGTGTTTTATCTAAAACTAACAATCCTACCTGAGAGAAAGTGCTGATTTAATTTATAGCTGGGATTAAACTTATAATACCTTGATATGAAGGAGAAAAGAGAGATAATGAAAAAGTTACCAAGACAGACATGGCTCTGATTCTGTACATGCCAGGAATACTAAAGGGCAGCCCGAGAACCTTCCAACTACTCAGTCTGAAACAAATGAAGACCAAAAAGTTAATGACTATGATATTAAGTCTATATTAAATGTGTTTAAGTGCATGATTTCTTAATAAATTTCAAAATATACTAATTGATCTCTAATTTTGGAAAGAAAACACCAAATAGTTATAAAAGAAGAAAAATCATTTATCATGGCACCTCTTTAATGGAAATAATATCTTATTAACCTTTTGATTTCACTCCCGATGTATTTTCTAGTGTGGCAAAGGACAGAGGAGTATGTGGAGAAGCGTTATACTGTTATAATGGCAAAAAAATTAGGTTCTGAATACTCTACATGGCAATTTAGTTGTTTTTCTTTCTTTTTTTTTTTTTTTTTTTTTAGGTTTTTTTGAGACAGGGTCTCGCTTTGTGGTTCAGGCTGGCCCTGAGCTCAGCCTCAAACTCACATCACAGCAATCCTCCTGCCTCTGCCTCCTGAGTGCTGGGATTACAGGCGTGAGCCACCACGCCCGGCACTGTGGTATGTGGTACTGGTTGATGCTGGGTGTGAGTCTCCACAGCCAATATTGTTATGTGGTTACCGGGGAATCGAACCCGGGTCCTTGCGCTTGCAAGACAGGCGCCAGAACCACTGAGCTAACTCCCCGGCCCGCAATTTAGTTTTTTTAAGCAACAGTGCAAGGGGAAAAAAATGGAAGGAGATGGAGTCTAAAAGTTTGTCTAAAAGAGATTAAGGTGAGAATTGATTAATAATAGTGCTTGTATGGCCCGTAATTTACACAAATTATAAAAATAAATAACTAAAATAGAGCATTTATGAGACAAGAGACAACTGGGTGAATGGAAGCACTGGGTATTCCACATGACAAAAGCATCATTATTTTGCCAAGATAATGATACTGCAATATGTTTTAAAACATCTTTCATAGACACTGATGAGATATTCACAGACATCATACACAGTCTTTGGTTGACTTACTTTATATGAAACAGTATTAAGACAGCATTGACAGTTTATAAAATGTGTGAAAAACTGAGTGATGTCTCAAACTACTGTGAATTTTTTGTGTATGTTGAAATATTTCCATATTACTAATTTTCAAAATAAAAAAGGTAGAATAAAAGATCTTCATATACTCAATGAATTACATTAACTTGTGAACATCTCATAATGGATAAAACAACTGCAAAATATGAGCAACAAGGACTGAATATTCATAATTGCAGTATTTTTACAGTTTTCAATATGGGGGAGACTTTCCAGATACTTTGTAAGTGACCAAATTACACATCTGAGTGAGCTACGTTATTCTCTTCTTCCATCATGAGCTCATGTTGCCAAATACAATGAAGGAATTTGAAAGTAAGTCATTGGCAACACACATGTTCTCATCTCCATCATGGCTGGTGGTATATTTTTCAATAAAAGAAGTTAGGAGCAGTTATTAAGTTAGGGACATCCAAGTGTGCCTGGAGGATATTGGGAGATTGATATATAAATATTTGTTGATCTTTAAAATGATTTATGACAATGGGGATGGAGTTTACAGGTTAAGAGTTCCTCCACCTATATTTCCATAATTTTGACATCTGGGCTAAAAGATGGTTGATAATAAAAAAGTCCTTGCTTGAAAAACTAAATGAAAACTATTGCTGCACTCTTTCTGAAATAAATGTAATTTGCTTAAGTGGCAGGGTAAGCTTAGTACAATGTGTAGATTATAGGATGCCAGAAAATTATCTCATTTTATTTCCCCTGGCTTCCAAAAAGCAAAAAAATAATGCTGGCTTCATCCAAAGGCCTACATTCAGAACAGGCTCTGCACCTTACTTTCTATGCAACTATAGAAAATTCAATTACATTCTCAGAGTTCTTCAGCCTCATTAGGGGAGGTGATAAAAGCATTTGCCTTTTTAGGGTCATTGTAAAGTTTAAATGAGTATTAAATTAAAAGTCAGACATGAAGTACAGCTTAATTAATGTTAGTCATTCTTGTCATAAAATAGTTGTTAGAAGATATTCAAGTTCAAGGTTGGGATCATGTGAGATGGAGAAAAATAAAAGGAGGGTCTTGAGCACTCTCAGAGCACTTTAAAAGTCTCATGAAGCTGAAGATAGAATTCTGAAAGGGGAACACATAGAATGCCTAACTACCTCTCTGCTTTTTCAGTGTTTATGGGAGGTAGACTTTGATTAGTTATCACATCATTAATTCAAAGAGGTAAAATTCAGGGCTTTTTTTGAAGTGGAAAACTTCTACAATTTTATATAGTAACTACATAGAAAATATTTGGGATGTTTTAAATTAATATCTAATTTTAAATTAACTGTAATTGACATGCTTCTATAACTAGACTCTGTTCAAATTTGTGAAAAATATACATTTAGAAAAAGAATATTTTATGATCTTTCCCTTTTGAAAATTTTAGTTTAAGAAATTAGACTATCAGGAGGAAATTAGAATTATTGTAATTAAAATAATATAGTCACTGAAAAAATTTACAGAAATCAACATATGTAAATGAAGTCTATTTTTTTTTATTATTTGAGAACTAAATTACTTCAATTTCATGCTGCCAAGGCTGATCATGGCTGTAATTAATGTACTAATAATTAACAAAGAATGACACTTTTTGATGTCAAAAATTGGAGAAATAGCTTTCATGAATTTTATGAAAACCAATTTATTAAATTGGTTCTAATATCTTGGATAACTTCCAGTACTATAAATGAATGAAATCCAGTAATAAAGTGTTTCCTTTGAAGGATGGATTAATACATGAAAATATTCTGAAAAAAAACCTAACTCTCTCACAGTGGCAGTGATTAGGAAAGTTAAATATACAACACTGTTTAAAACAGAGGAGTTAGAATGATGTTAGAGCAACATAAAAATAAAGATGAAAGGCGCATTTAATGGTATATGATCATTTTCAGAGAGTACAGAATATTTAACTCCCAGAAAGTAACTTGAGGGGAAATGGTTAACAGTTCTTAAAATTAATTTGATACAGTGCTATATATTGTTACA
Source organism: Petromus typicus (assembly GCA_004026965.1). NCBI lineage: Eukaryota > Metazoa > Chordata > Mammalia > Rodentia > Petromuridae > Petromus > Petromus typicus. The sequence goes on from PVIR01022111.1 coordinate 13,428, forward strand.
CATTTTATATTAATGCACTCTTTGCATATTATTGGATATCAGAATGTTTAAAAATGTAGTAGCCTTTCAGTAAGTACTAGTGAGCCATACAGAGCATCACCAAAGATGGAAGTATACTGGAGAATCATCTACTCATTACATGCACATTCCTGCAGGAGCATCTATGGCATTCTTTTAGTGATTATTCTCTGGAAATTAACATGCTTGTGGAACAACTCAAAGTTCTCTGCAGTTTTTTCTTAATCATATTCTCTAGTACTAATATATATATATATATATATATATATACACATGTATATGTGTATACATGTGTATACATGTTATATATATATATATATATATATATATATATATATATATATATATATATATACACACAAACATATTACCCATTCTTTAAATTTGTTTGGTTTATAGAATGCTTTGTGTTTGTTTATGTTTCCTTTCCTCTAAATGTTCATTTTTCTTTCTTCCTTGTCTCTAATAAATCTTGACAACATTCAGATTCAAGAGTAGAAGTTATACATCCTCTCCCTCAGGATAAAATTGATCATATGTTTCAGAGATGGGGAGATGTTGTGATTTGACACTGCAAACTTTATTTTAGCATTTACAAAACCTTATAAAACTGATATTTGGTATAGCTAAGGTATGTTATTACATTGAGAGAATGTAGTTTTCATCTATGTCAATCTAACCCTGAGAATATATGCAACAGATATTGTTGGAATTTCACATATTCTCGGTAGCATCACAGTTCAATTAACTTCTCCAGAAAGATGGAAAATTTCTGTAACTCAGGAGATGTTTTTGCAAAACATTAATCTTATGTGTCTTTTAAGCAAGCAAAATGACTGTGACAGAGATAACAAAGAGTAATGTCTAATGTACTCAAAATCACTTGCTCAGCTCTGCAAAAATACCCTGCAAGAGCCACTTAACATAGTATTTTCCAGGTATTCTTACTGTACTGTACCTATCCTAGGTACTCATTACAATCAAGTTGATAATTCAAATTAATTAGTACAATTATCTCTATAAAAGAACAAAAAATCCTTAAAACTATATATTTCATTTTATTGATAATAATTTAAGGAAGTTATGGCAATTTATAGTTTGTTAAATGTGAGTACTACCCATACAATTTGTTATGATATTATTCTACATTTTTCAATTTTTTTAGAATATTTTATATATTTTATATAATTAAATGTGATATCAATGATATTTATGGTAGAGATTCTAAGTTTTTTATATTTCTCTTGTATTCTTGTCATGAAATGTGTGGTGTTAAAATCAATCTCTTACTCATTAGCTTATACTTAACCCTTTTATGTTATAATGAATCTCTGAAGAGACATCTTTAAGTCAATTTTTCTCTGTAAATAGACAAAAGGCTATTCATATAATCATAATTCTTATTAAGTAAATGCTAATTTATATTATTTAAAAAGCAAATTATAAAATGTTTAAATTGTAATTTCTCTAGAAAATAAATTTACTCTATTTAATCACTATATTTAAACATATTTTAAGTATGCGTATCAATGTAACACTGAGTTCTATATTGGATTGGCATGTTTATTTTTATCAGTGTCTGTTTCAGCAAGACATGCCAAGTAAGTGTTTAATTATAATTCCACCTCTGATTCATAAAGTATATACATTTGTACTCTAATTTTTGAAATGTGTTTGTAACATTTATATTCTTCTCTATTTTAAAAGAAAAGAAATGCTTTATTTTGGCCTACCAAGGATTTAATTTTAGTATTGAGTCATATTAAAATATGCAAACCATTTAAGTTGGTAGAAAACACAGGAAATCAGCAAAATTAAGATCAGACTACTAGTGAGGGAATTTAAGAAATGATGCTTATCTAGCGTTACCACTATTGCTGCCCAGAGGCTAGTTTAATTAGGTCACAATTCATACCACAGAAAGTAAGTTTTTAATTACCTTCAAATAACCAAATGGTACAGAATTCAGAGAAGATGTGAATATTACAAGTAATGAGCCAAACTGTAATTGACTGGATATTTTATGGAAGACATTTATTGGGTAAACAATATTTAAATACATGTTCATTCAAATATTTATTCATAAATGAGTATTAGGAGCTCATTTCAAAATATAAAGAAGTAATAAAAAGAATATAAAATAAAACCTACTAAACTTTAACATTATGTTTTGCATAAAATTAAATTACTGTATCTAAACCAGAGAATTACATACAACTTTTAACACTTTTAGACTGAAGTATAACTTTAAATACAGAAATTGTATTCAATTAAAATCTACACTTTATTATGAGTAAGAAAATTGAAATGCTTTCTTTTCTTTCAGATGTCTGCAGTAATTTAGACTTTATTACTCTAACTCAAAAATCATCACTACATTTTTTCATTTTAAGACTTTAGTGCTTACATATACACACAGAATGGTATATTTGGATCATACAGTGGTTCCAAGTTTAGTTTTCAAAGGTGCTCCACACTGATTTCCATAGTGGTGAAACTAGTTCATATTTCCACCAATAGCATGCAAGTTTTTCTTCATCCCACTACATTACCAGCCTTTAGAATGTTCTGTGTATTTGAATAATCACTGTGCAGACTGGAGAGAGATGGAATTTCAGTGCAGTTTTGATCTGCATTTCCCTGATAATGGAAGATGTTGAAATTTTTTAAAAAAGGAAAAGAAATAAAAAGCTAAAGACAATTATTGGACATTCCTGTTTTTTCCTTTTGAGCAGTGTCCATGTAGTTAGTACATTAGTTATTTTGCTGCCACTGGAATAACGTAACCCATGCATTCAATTAAAAACAAGAGAGGTTTTATTAGGCTTATACTAGTTTTCAAAGCACTCAATCCACGGTCATTGGCTTTGAAATAGAGACGACATGAATAAATGGCAAAACAACCAAAGTCTGCTCACCCATGAATCCAGGAAACAGAGAGAGAGGAGAGGACCCAGGAAACGTGGACTCCTTCACCTCATGCCCCCAGTGACCAAGCTCCACTCCGGTCCCACCTCCGAGCAGCTCTTTCAGGTACTGAACTCATCAATGGAAAAACGCACTGATCAGTGTGCTGCTCCACGATCTAGTCTTCTAAAACCCCACCTCTGGTCCCTGCCTCAGAAATGATTGAGTTTGGGGACAGCTAAATATATTTAAACATCATTTCAGGCACTGTTATATATTTATATTTTAATATTTATTTCTTTTTTCTTTGTTTTAATGAGACAAAATTTGCTACATAGTCTAAGCCGGCATTGAACTCATAACAATTCTGTTTCAACTTCCCAAAACTGTCTTAAATTATCTTTCCCTTACTATGTAGAAAAGTCTTTGTTCTTATTTTAAATGTCATACTTTTATGCTGTGCTTGTGTTTTCTATAGAAATTATCAAGTTCTCTAAAAATTGGGAAAAAAAGTCTTTAGGATCTTTATTATGCAAATTTCACTACACCTATCTTTAAATAAATAAATAAATAAATAAAAATGAAAACTATTGAATGGCTTTCCAAAAAATATTAAAACTAGAATTCTATCTGTGAATACATAAGGCTTTTTTTTTTTTTTTTTTTTTTTTTAAACAGGATCTGCTGTTGCAGTTCACGCTGGCCCTGAACTCAGCCTTGAACTCACAGCAATTCTCCTGCCTCTGCTTCCTGAGTGCTGGAATTACAGGTGTGAGCCACCACGCACATCACAGTGGTATATGGTTTGATTGCTGTTGGGTGTGAGTCTTCACACCCAGCCTTGTTTTATGTGGTTACTGGAGATGGAACCCAGTCCCTTGCACTTGCAAGGCAGGCTTCAGGACCACTGAACTAAATCTCTGGCTCTACATGAGGCTTTTGATGATGTTTTACTCTAAACCTTAACAGTGCATTTGCCTATTAATTGATGGAAAACTACATATCCTCATGTTGATAATCAAAACTAGATTCTTCTCTCCTATCATGTCAGAAAGTCAACTTCAACTGAATGAAAGAACTAAATGTAAGACCTGAAAATTTGAACATGTGAAAGGAAAATATATGGGAAACATTCAAAGACACTGATGTAGGCAATAACTTTCTTTACAGGACTTCACAAACTCAGGAACTAAGAGCAAAAGTTGACAAATGGCCTGAAATTAAAAACATTTGCTCAACATATCTCAATTAAGGATGGAGGAGGTTTCTGTAACCTGTTCCAATGTTGGCTTAATAGTTAGAGTATACAAAGACCTCAAATTATACCAAAAAAAAACCCATGTCTTTTTAAAAATATTTAATGTGTATATCTGCTGTTTTCTAGAGATGAGTGACTCTACTAAAATAAAATCATAAATCTGACATATCGTCATAAAACAAGAAACAAAATTTTCAGCCCCATATGCAAAAAAAATGTGATATTGAATCATTTAAAGCAGCCTGATAATATTTGCTTTAATAAAGATAGAAACATTCTCAAAGTAGAAAAATTGACAGACTAATTAAAATGTCTCAAGGATTTGGAGATATGAGGAACATTTTATTCTGTACATTTAATATTTTGAGGATAGTTATAAAATATAAAAATCTGTACATATCTAGAAAATCATGAAAATGTCTTTTGAAATGGAAATGTGTACATGTTTACCAACTATCAAGGCCAAAACTATGAAAAATATCCAGAATTTAGATTTATAATGAATGTAAAATTATGCACTGCAAACATGTGCTAAGAAACATAAAACTTAAAACAAAAGCTGAATGATTGAGAAATAGTCAATATTTTGATTGTGAAACATTATAATAATGATTCATGGATTTTGTAATTATTAATGTGATCATCACAGCTGAGTTTATTATTGTGAAGTTAATTGAGTAGGTGAAAAAAAGCTGAGACAAAGTGGAATTACTTATCAAGCTGCACACAGACAGCAATCCTAAGGACAACACTTGATGTAGAAGTTTGCTCTGCTATCTGAGAGCATCTTGGCTAATTATAAATTATCTCTTCATATTTTGCTATTGGTATATATGTTGCCATATATATTGATTAAAGATGATAAATATACATACATTTCACAATTATATCAATCCATAACCTATTACATGGACAAATGAAGGTAAACACCTTAGACCAGAAACATATCTATCTTTCTGTGCCAGAGAATGTAAATAAGTAGAAACAGAATTTTAAAAAAATGATATAGCTGTATTAGTTAGTAAATACTTATATATTATTTCTAAAATGATGTAACATAAACACATGCAATCATATATAATGTTATGAATGTATACGAATAACAATATAGTGAGAGGAAAATCTCTTAGGATACCATACTTCTCTGGGTTTTATGCTTCTCTAACCTGCTTCATGAGGAGAGATATGTTCTGACATTGTCCTGGATTAGTTGATGATTGGAAGGTCAACAGTATTGAAAAATAAATTTATTGTCTCTCTGAAGAGCAAATGAAATGTATGGTTAGAATTTTGGCGTGAAAAAAAAATACAGTGTTTCTCTGCAGTGTGTCAGTAGGTATGATTTCTGTCCACTCCAAGTGTTTTAGGTTATTTTCCTATAATGTAACTCACTGCATACACAAACTCCGCTGTGACCTATTTGTGTGACATCTCTCAGACAGAGGGCAAGGGGAACTGTCAAAAATATGCTGCTCATGCTTCCTGTCAGGCTGTGCGTAATAAACTCCTTTTTCCTTTCTAGCAAGAATTTTGTGTTTCTGAAGGAATCCGTTAAAATTATGCAGCCTTTTATTTTTTTGCAGTGAGAAAGAATCTCAAATTTTTTGTAGTTCTTTAAAATACATCATTTACCAGTAATTCTATATTTATATTTAGCATTTTATTTACAACAAACCTAAAATATAGGATAGAAAATACATGACAATAGACTAGGTGAGTTACTTTAACTTTTTATATGTTTTCTTAGAAAAAAAATTCAAAATTATGGTTAATCTATATTTTAACTGATCCTACTGGTACATTTTATACATATGTTAGGATCACATTCAACACTGAGGATTTCTACTGTACTAGACACATCTTGGTTCTCACTTTTTCCCATTCCCCTGTCCTCCCTATAAGTCCCCACCCTTGCACCACCATATACAAAACCTTAGCTGCTTTCTTTCTTTTCTTTGTCTTTCTTTCTTTCTTTCTTTCTTTCTTTCTTTCTTTCTTTCTTTCTTTCTTTCTTTCTTTCTTTCCTTCCTTCCTTCTTTCTCTCTCTTTTTTTCTTTCTTTCTTTTTCTTTCTTTCTTTCTTTTTCTGTCTCTTTTTTTTTTTTTTTTCAAATGGCATTGAACTTTGCAAAACACAACTAAGTACATTGGATCAGTTTATACAAGTTGACTTACCAGGAAAATAAATGAGAAACTGAATTAACTAATAACCACAGAAAGACAAAGTTGACAAAGGCTGGAGTTAGATCAACAATACAAGAATTCACAAACAATTTTTTTAAACATAAAATTAATGAACTATGAGTAAAAATCAAATGAAAAACAAATTTCATGGAAAATTCACCATCACAAATTAGAAATGAGAATCCTAATGCAAAAGCTAACAACAATAATTCTAAGAATTTTGGAAATAACTACATATTCTCTGCCAATATAGGTGGAAATGTGAGGGATAGGGTATTTTCTCCATGAATGTGAATTATAAACCATCACACAAGAAAATAATTGAACAGCTATATCTTTAAAAAAAAAGAAAGGTAATTAACACATTAGATGAATGTAATAGAAATGTACAACAAAAAATTAGAGAGTTTTTGAATAAATAACTGTTATTGTATGATTTAAGGTATTATGACTTATCTGAAGCAAATGTGTGTGTAATTGCCTCTTGAGATTAATATAAATACTTTTCCATTAAGTTTTCCATTTCAGTTGTTTCTTGTTATTTTGCTTTTCAATATTTTGTATTCTGTGTGTCCTAGCTGCTGTTGCATGGGAATAGACCTTAATTTCTCAAGTTAGAGACTTATGTTAATTCTGTTTAAATAAAGCCATGGGAAAATCGGCTTAAATATAATGAAATAATTAATAGAATTTATTTAGGCTTCAAAAAGATGCTTAGAGGGTAGGAATAAAACTCCTTTCCCCTTAAGCTTTCTATCTTTTTTTTTTTCTGATCTAACTCTAAATAATTAAGCTTAAGGCTAAAAAATATTAAAATTCAGAATTAGTTCAGGGAGAATGGTATTGATCGCTAAGTTAAGAGATCAATATTGAATAAGGTTAACTTTATAAATAAATGTCTCTCCATTATTATTAAATGACTATTTTCTGTCATTTTTCTCTGATAATTACATCATGACACATAATCAGTTATTTATAGGGTCACAAAATTTCCAGGCCATGCTCTCTTAAGAAGAAATATTGATTATTACAGGGTTGGAATTGTGCTTGCTAGATATGAAGTGCAAGATATGTACCATGGTGCCTCAGTTGACAAATTTAATTTGCTTTATGATTTAGGGGAAGAGTTGTGTGGAGAAGCTGGCTGCAGTTGTGTTTTCAAATGATGTGGAGATTTTTAACAGAACCAAAGTTTTGTCCAATGGTTTTGTTTGAGACCTGAATTGTTTCTGAAAAGATGAATTCATGAACTGAGGTATTACTGTAGTATTTAAGCACTACACAAGATATTAAGATGAAAATATATACTATGAGGAGTATATTTGAAAAATAATATTTATTAGTCTCTGGAAAATATATCAAAAAAAATTTGTACTTTTAACTTTCACAGTTTTGAAATGATCAATTATCAAGTGGTTTGTTCCAAGATTTCCTTGGAGCATATAAATTAAAATGTATTTCAGGATATTTTAATGTTCACAATTGTGTTTTTATAAAGTACAGAGGTCTATACATGAAGCCAAATCCTGGCCAGAGCGATGTTTGTAAATATATTAAATAACACAAATAAAACTCAGGCTGAATGACAAATTGCCAGCTCTTATTTTGTCCTGCACTGGTTGTGCCATTTGAGTGGAAAGCCAGGGTCTGGCTTGGGCTCTCAGCTATGTTTTCTGGAGTCGTGATAATTCCCATGTTCAAGACTGGGTGTTTCACCAGACTGCAGGAACACATTTTTTTTTTTAATTCCGGTCTTTATCGGTACACTATGAATGCACACCATCATCGTATTCAACATTGAGGGTTTGTCCTCAGTTTCTTATTTTTCCCCTTCCCCCACCCACCCTGCAACTCCCAGCTCTCTATATACATAAGCTTTGTTTTCTTTGTTTTAATTACTATCACATTCTTTTCCCCCTCGTCATTCATACTCAAATGGATTTGCCTTCAGGACATCCTCATATGTGAAATAAATAGATCACAAATATGTAAACATTGTATCTTTTCTCTGGTATGAGAAAATGAAGATATAACTGAGTTCACAGATGTGTAAATATCGTATTGTTTTTCTGGTATGAGAAAATGAAGCTGTAAATGATTTCTAGTATATGTAGCTGGTATTGTGAAATATAATATTTAAAAGGAAAGAGAGTGTAGGGGGAAAGGCAGGAACATTTTTATAGTTCTCTGTGTTCTGGCTGACTCTGGAGAGCAAGGGATGAAGTATAAATTGTCTTTTCAGCTATATGTTTGTTTGCTTTCTTTCGAAGAAAACTATTGCTGGTTATTTTAGTGTTAGTCTTTAATTCTTAGGCGTGAACACTCAACAATTAAATTACACTAACTTTTATGTAGAAGTACTAAATATTAACTTAAATCATTATGACCTTGTCCAGATACTGGGAAATTTTACATATGAAAGGAACCTGGAGGATAGTTACCCTGTTTATTAAATATGGGTTAGCATTACTATTGAGATTGAGTGTCACATTCTATCTGTCTTGTATATTGTCTTCGCATATAGTTTAGATTGACTGCTAGAAATTATCCTTCTACATTATGTCAACAGATGAACAATTATAAAGATTTGGAAGACTAAAACAAACTAGGAAGAATACAAACAAATGCAGGCAGTACAGTAGTTTTGAATCAAGAATGATGATGATTAAACCTAGCTTTATTCAGACAGCTACAGCCAAGAGTATTTATTGGTACATTTTATGGATACAGCTGCCAATATTTTACAGGAAAATAAAAAATGTAGATAATAAATGATTGAGGGTTAAAACCTTAAGCAGTTTCTAACACATGACAAAACAAACCAAGTTACTTTTTTATTGCATATGTCATTCTAGGGTATAATTATGATTGACAGCCTTATGTCTATATCATTATGCTCTCTTTATTTCTTCACTCTAAACTGATAGCTATAATATTATTAGGGACACATAAAGCAAAATAGGTTCATTATAATAAGTGATCTCAGTTTTAAAGAGACCTGCCTGTATGGGATCATGATTATCTGAACTTGGTGTTTCAGAACACTGTGAGCTCAGAGAACAGAAGAGCATTTAACATACAGAAGTGAGAAATATGAACATGACAGGTATTCAGGAGTCATTATTGGCCATTATTATAGCTTTTCTTTCCAAGAAAAATGTAGAATTATTTTACAGATTTATGTAGGTTGAGAACACTGGGAAGAGTTCAAGGATAGTGTCAAACTGCCTACAAGTTTAGAAAATAATCTTTATGACTGTAAATGGAATAATTACCCAATATTTAATAGTGTATCTTCTCTATTGTAACAAAATATTGGACAAATCAAAGTCAATAGATGTAGTTGAAGTTTTCAGTGGCAAGACTGAATTGCATTGAATACAAAGAAGGAGTGCCAAATGTTTTGATCATTTTAACATCTAGATACACTGTGTATTACATGGAAGATATAATATCATCTTTTATGTACATGAAAGACATTTTAAATTATGCATTTTGAAATTTATAAACTTTGTATGCTTTGAAAATCTTAGATACATAGTAGCATATTTAGTCCTAAGATATATACATGTCTCTAGTTAGGTATATAAATACATATACTACATTAACTTAAAATTGTATTTATTTATTTAACCAGAGTTACAGACTGATTGCTTAAAAATTGCTATCACAATTGGACATTTAAATATATTTTAACATTCTTAAAATTTTGTATTTTAAATCAGTTAATACTGTAATATCAGATAATTTAAGAATACTGATTTTCATAGACTATAAAACTTGTAGTTCCTAGCCCAAATACTGTAAACTTTTACCAAGAGAAATCAACATTTTTAAAAATCCTTATTTTTATATAGATAGTGAGATTTTAATTTTACACAATTGTATTAAGATTTAGATTCTGAAAATTTTACAATGTTGAATTAGAGGTGATTTAATACAGATAATAACTTCTGGTGACATTTGTTGGAGCGGTACAATAATACAAGTATGAGAAAAGCTGAAGGGTCACCATCTGTACCAAAGACTCAGGTAAATTAGTTCACTCATCTGATTTTTCAAGCAAGGGGGGAAAAGTTTTCTAGTCATGTGACAGGCATTCCTTTTGGGAAATGTTTCCATGTATATTCTGTTTTGTTTTGTTTTTGAGACAGGGTCATGCTTTTATAGTTCAGCCTGGCCTCGTGCTCAGCCTTGAACTCACAGCAATCCTCCTGCCTCTGTTTCCTGAGTGCTGGAATTACAGGCCTGAACCACCACACCCATCATCTGGCATTGTTGTATGTGGTTACTGGGGATCAAACAGGGCCCCCTGTACTTGCAAGGCAGATACAGGAACCATTGAGCTAAATCCCAGCCCACCATCTATATTATTTTCAAAGTATAGAACTGTACATTACTCCTAAGTACAAGTACTCCTAAGAAAGTAATACTAAAATTTTCTTTTAATTTTTTGCATAATAATTTAGGAAAATGCACATAGTAGACTTACATATCATTACATTTTTTAAACGTCGAGACCAAGAGCACTTATATTTACATTAGCAGCATATGGCTCTGAATATTTAGTATATGCATTTGAGTACTTTCAAATTTACTACCTTAATTTTTTATGTTACTCATATAAAAGAAGATTAGTTAAGCATGATTAATACAATTATATATATATATGTATATATACATATATATATATATATATATATATTTTTTTTTTTTTTGCCAAAGAAAAATCCTAAGAATAAATGTATTTAAGACATAGAAAGAAATGGACATGGTACCCTCATTTCTTAATAAAGGTAACTATGGTCTAATTGTATAACAACCTAGGGAAAATATATGTCAGCTACTTTGGTGACAAGTTTCCTTTTTTTTTTAACCAGGATGATTTAACTTTGCTCATTGATTAAGTCATGTGGACAAAGGCAATTTGTCAAACTAAATTTGAAATCAACTTACATAGCACTTTGAGGGTGAGGATATGCATTCTAACACAGCACATAAATATGTATGTATTAATCAAAATCCCATAAAACCTTTATTTTATTAAATTTTTGGCTTTTATTCATTGAATCCAGCAGTTTTCCTAGCAATAATAAGGTCTTGAGAGGTTATCTTTAATGTCTCAAGTGAGTCTGATAACCTTTGAATATCTACAAAATTGTTTTTTTAATGGAAAAAAAAAAAAACAGACTAAGAAGTGTGAGGCAGAAAACAAGAAAAGAAAATAACATGACCTCAACAAATATAGGTCTGTTGCAGGCTTTTTAACTAATTACTGAAAAACAGAACAGCAAGGAGAAAACATGAACAAAATTTTAAAAAGTAACTAACTTCATGCACTGGCATTTGGGGATAAGAAAAAATAAAATTTATTAATAAAGTAGTTTAATCTTGAATCTTAATGATTATCAAATAAGTATTTTTTAGATAATTTTCTTTCTTTAGATTTAAACTCGTATACATAAAGACAGGTATACGTATATTTTGCAATTATTTTCTGTGATTTATGGCATTGAGGGATTTATACAATATATGAACATAGAATAATATTTTAAGAGATATGTTGCCTACTTTTCAGAAAAGCTGGTATACTAATTAGCATATCTTTATATTATCTTGTAATTTGTCCCCTTAATTCTTATAATATCTTGTTTTTGTTGCCAGTACAACATTTAAGTTTTGGGTAAAAAATTTTATCAAAGATGATTTTTATAGTGCAGGAAAATCTGTCTGAGCTATAATACACTAGAACAATGAGTTGGAGGATTGTTTTGTTCAGAGTGGGAATGGATGATCTTAAGTCATGCTTGTTTATTAATTTATTTTACCCAATAGAAAGTAAATTTTTATTTTCCTTACAGGTGCTATTTTCCAACAAAGAATAAAGTGAGGAAATTAAGTTATATTCTTATACAGAGATTGGATAATGAAGGTTCTTTCTTTTTTCATAGTCACATTTCAGAATGTCCTCCTTTACAAAACTGTCAAGAGACTTTATAAAACATTTACCAATGAACAGACAAAGGAATCATACATTACCTAAAATGTTCTTAAAAAGGAACTTTATGGACCAAGAAGCAAGAAGAAGCTTGGCTAAAATTTTCTTGGTATGAGAAATACATCAAGGCTGTGTCACTCACTGTCTAACAGAGTGACTACTAAACTATGATAAATTCCATGCTTTCTCCCACTGGGCATCTCATTCAATTCCATTTCCAGAGAGGTAACTTCCAGCACCTCAAATATCTCTTATTTTGTGTAGAGTACAACTTGCCAACAACCTGAATCGGATATGCAGCATAAGCAAAGCATATGCTTAATTTAAAATATCAATATTTCAAGTCTCTCATAATGCATTATCATTGGAGATTCCATGAATAATGTAGACATTAGTTTCAAGAGTGGAAGGTAATTTCAAAAACCTAAAATATATGACACAGACATATCAGTTAGGAATGGAGGAAAGAATTAGAAAAGTCCAGATGGATGTCACTTGTAAGTAGGAGCAGAATATTTAGCAGTATCATGTCTCTGAAATGTCTTGTGAGGCAAGCTGCATGTCCAATTATTTTGTAGCTTTGGGGAACAGGTAAAAAAATAGAAAATTAGTGGTTTGGATTTTATTGACTAAGCTTTATTGGATAATACCAAAAGATAAGGAAAGAATGTGATGGCTGAAGAGCCGAAATTCAAGGAAAATGAATATTGTGTAATATTAGGTCTTGCTGCACACATAGTTAGAGACATAATTGATACAGTCTTTTAGAGACTAGTCCCTGCTTAAACAACAGTTTGGCAAATATAACAATAGTAATGTAACTTTCCATTTATTGCTCAAAATTCTCAAGGGATTGAAGTGCTTCAGGGCAAAGATCAGTTTATGGATATGGAGGACAGTTAAATCTCAAAATGAAACTAGCATTTTAGAAAGTTTAGGCTATAACTTTTCCTTGGGAACTCAGGAACTCAGTTTCATCCATAAAATGATATCTTTATCTATCTTTTGTATATATATATTCAGCATATATATAAATATATATATATATATATATATATATATATATATACCATCCATCAGTATAAATATTAGCATTTGAAATTGGCTAACATTAAATTAATTAAAGGATTGATCTTTATTGAGATAAATTTCTAAAGCAAATACAAACCTGAAGTAATAATAGTAAAAATTTATCTTCAATAATTATAACTTTTATCCCTTCCCTCAAGTTTCAACAGTTGGACATGTGTTTAAAAAGCCACATAAATCTAAATTCTCTCAAGAAAACAAGAGAAGAGTAAGAAAAAAGAAGAATTATATTAAGAACAGGACAAGAAGTTTAGAATATGATGTGACACAAGCCACACTCTGTGGATCGGAACCAAAGCCCAAAGCAAAGAGTATTCATTGACGGTGTGGTCGAAGTTGCTTATAATGTGTCAAGGATTTCAGAAGTTCTACAGTCTTATGCCTATTGAAGATCAATTATTCTTTCCTTAGAGATCAAAAAATTGTCGTGAAGATATGCTGTCCTTATATTACCATTACAATTTGGGAATTTCTAGAGGGAGGATAGAACACCCCATAGTTTGTTCTCTTTTGGATCAAGGAGAACCATGAAAGACCCACTGTGAAAATTACTATGCAATACCCAGAGTTTCTATAAATTGAATGAAGTGTATATAACAAAGAGGTTTTTAGATTACATCCCTTAAGCATGATAGGTAGTATATTATATGCTGATAGAAAAGAGAAAAAGGAGGTAGAAATGAAAGTATGAGAATGAAATTTATGAAAATCATGTGATACTCTGGAACCCTGTCTAAAATCACGTATTTGATTTTCAAGTAATTTCTATAACAAAAGATAATTGTACATTATCCACAATGACACAGATGTTTTATAAATGACAGTTTCTAAATAGATGCATGCATTTATGAGTCAGTAAATACTAAATTTTGATTTGTTAATTGTAAGACCCCAAGCAGGATAAAAATTATGTCCATATAGTTTAATCTATAAAATATACACATTAAAGTTTTGCAAAGATAAGTATTAGAAGATAGAGGACAATACAAACTATTATATTCACTTATTTGTTTGGTTGCTTAATTTTAAAGTAGACTAAAATAAAACAAATGCCTGAATTAGATACATTTAGTAACTTAACACTTCTTTTATATAAATATGAGTATCATAAAGGAAACAATGTTTCTTCTCATAAAGAAGACATGATATTACTTAGACTATGGAATCTTAGATTCAAACACTTTCCCAAGAACTTCATTAGGCAAAATGCTGTCTTCAAAAGAATGGATTCAACTCCAATATAGGGCCAATATATGTCTTTCTAAGGAATGTGGGGATGGGAATTGAAGTTCTACAGCAAACACATGACCTGCAAACTCTGGATAAGGGCATCAGAATGAAAGTGACGACCACAATTACAAATGTGATTTAATCATCACATGGAAATGCAGCTAATTCAAACTGAAAATAATGAAAATTTCTATGTTTAACATTTGACATATTAAAATAATAATCTACTTTTAAATCTAAAAAAAAATCAATTGAAAGTTATTATAGCTGGAAAAAAAAAAAAAAAAAGATTCACTAGAGTACCCAGATACAGAGTCAAAGAAAAAAATCAATATGTATGAGTTATTCACCTTGAGATTTCAGTTAAAGATATCATTTTGTGGATGAAATTTCAAATAAGCTCTTACATCATGCACTGACCTACCATTTTACTACAGTGCTTCTATCCAAAGGTGAAGTTGTAATTATGTAAGGG
>PVIR01022112.1:0-28594 GCA_004026965.1 Petromus typicus
AAAAAAAAAAAATTAAAAAACAAAAGGGCTGGGTGTAGCTCAGTGTCAAGGCCCTGGACTGCACCTCCTGTACTCAAAACAAAATGCACACACTGCTCCACTTCTGGTAGAGGAAAGTACAGTTCAGAGGAGTCCAGGGAAGCTCCCTCAGTCTTAACTTAAGCACATGTACTTGATGTGTGCAGTAGTTTCAGGACCAGAACCCACATTGGCTACCAGTTTTCTTATGCTGGTACCTTGGTTTTTGGCAAATGAAATAGATGTAACTTCTGTATTAAGATACATTGCATTTTTGTGTGGCATTAACCATGAGACTTTAATTTTTATCTGTGATTTTTTAAATAGCTGGTTTTTTTTGTAAGAAGGTCAATTTTGGAATATCAGTGATTGCAAGTTATAGATCCCTCTATAGGAAAGTAGGACTGGATGCCATATGCTTTTGCTTATGTTAACTGTATTGTTTTGCTTTTGCTGTTTAAACTCCTGATTTTTTTTTATGATCTTTATTTTAAAATAAGTTTTCTAAATATAACATTAATAGGGAAATAAATACCGGTCATAGTTTTGGTTTTCTTCCCATGTTTTTCCTAAACATAGATATCCTTGTCTATATTCGGTAAACCTAGTGTTTTCTTTGCCTTTTATGCTTATAGTTAATACTTTTCCAGAACTGTATTTGATTTAATTTACCTTTTTTAAAATTTTAGAGTACTCGAAGTCGACAAGGAGAAGAAAGAGATCCCGAAGTTGAACTAGAAGTAATTGAACTTATTTTCTGGTAGATTAAATCAGAGAAGTCTACCTCTTAATGTTGTAGTTTTATGAACTGCGTTATAATTTATGGAAGCCCTTTTTAAGGTATTTCTTTAAAAATTGGACATTACAAGGGACTTTATTTCCCTTGTATTTGTTTTAGTAGAATGATATACAGCTCTTTCAGATACATGATTCAAAACTCTTTGAGTTATCTCAGTGAGGTAGGGAGGAAAAATGATCTTTTACAAATGATACATCACAGGTTGGCAAAGCTAAAGAGCTCCCAAATCATCAAAAGTTCCTTATCCTTTGTTGAGATTCTAAATTTTCTGACTGCTAGTAACACTTTAAATCCTTTCTTTTTTTTAAAGGCTAATTAGTTTAGTTTTGTGATGATGATGATAATAACATAACTTAAGGAAGAATTATTCTTGTTGCTATAGAAACATTACTTTTATTTGAAAAGAATAGGCTTTGTTTTATCATTTTTGCAGCTCATTTTTCAGACATTTGAAAGCTTGTAACTGAAGGTGTATGTACGTACTATAGTAAGGTATTAACATTGAGATTTAAAAGTTAAAATATTTTAAAAT
Source organism: Petromus typicus (assembly GCA_004026965.1). Taxonomy (NCBI): domain Eukaryota; kingdom Metazoa; phylum Chordata; class Mammalia; order Rodentia; family Petromuridae; genus Petromus; species Petromus typicus. Next base: position 1,350 of record PVIR01022112.1, read on the forward strand.
GTGATTCTTTTCACAGGCTTCTTGTGTTTTAATTTGTAGTCTTTTCCTTTTTTCTTTTCTTTTTTTTTTTTTTTTTTTTTTTTTTTTTTTTTTTTTTTTTTTTTTTTTTTTTTTTTTTTTTTTTTAGCACCAGCAGTGTTTAGCAGTATTCAGCAGAGTGAAATTTACTCGTGTGCTACTGACAGTGCTTATAGCTTTTACCAAGAAAGAGGTAAGGGAGTTTACTATTGTATATGTTTTTGTCTATTTTGAATAGGCTGTTGCATACAATGCCTTATTGATGCAGTTCTGAGATTTTTCTGTTCACATCCACCTGATAGCAAATTTGTGGCACTGAGCAGTTGGTATGTTTACACTAGATAACCAGAAGGATTTCCTGGAGAACTCATATAAATCTTACACCGTATTCTAGAACCTATTTCTGTTGATGTAAAAGTAATATTTCATAATACTTATTAATAAATGGAATAATAGAAGTGGAAGTTGCTTGTAGGTTTTCATATTTTGTGGATTAAAAGGAAAAATTTTAAATGAAAATTTTAGGTAGGTCTGTTTGTGTCTTCAGTTAAATAATGTTAAATTTTCAAAGAACCAAAAACAAGCTATTACCTTTCCTTTTGTGCCATTTCAACACCAGTCATTTACAGATTAATTTGTGAGTAAAGATAAAGCATTTATTATGGATATAATTTCTATAATTTTGTTTTTCTTCTCCTATCTTGACAACAAATATTGTTGAAATTTTTTTACATTTTTCTGCTGTCTGTGTCTCTGGACTTTTTTTAATATAAAATTAATACAGTAAACTAGATTTCAGATATTGTTAATGGATCCCATAAAACAGGGATGTGAGGGGAGAAAAACCATGTATTTTTATCCTGACAGGATCTGGGCACCCTGCATTAAATGAATAATATGTGAAAACCAATATCATTAGAGCAAGCATTTAATTTCATTATCGTTTATAGGATTTTCCTATTTAATGTATATCTTTCAGTGAAAGAATATGTAAGAATGTTTTTGGTGGTTTATTTGCTAGACAAGCGCTGTTGCAGAAGCTCAAAAATTGATGGTTCAAGCAGCAGACCTTCTTTCTGCCATTCATAATTCACTGCATCATGGCATCCAGGCCCAGAACGATACGACAAAAGGAGGTAATTTCCATTTTGCCCTTGCTCTTTTTTCTTTCCCATTGAGAGTATGCATAGTGTTTGTTGTATTCTAAAATTTTACTTGGGTCAGTTTTCCTGGACACTTTAATATTTACTCAAAGACATACAGAATATTTTAGACTTTTTTGGTAAACTTTCCTAACTAAAACTGTATTGTAGAACGTATCCATACCTCGTTTCTTCCTGCTTAGACTCTGCCATGTGCACTGTTCTTCATACAGTTTCTGCATATACTCATGCTGTGATGTCAGCAGTAGCTTCTTTTTTATTCCTCTTCTGAAAACTGATCACCTTCATTACAGTCTGTACGAACCTCTGTGCAGGCCTAGCACTTCCTTTGTGGCCTCATTGCACTCTTCTCTGCCCTTAATGTTCTTTTTAATTTTTTTTTTTTATTTTTTAGTTTTTTTGGGACAGGGTCTCCTTTCGAAGTACCGACTGCCTCTGTACTCACTATGTAGGGCAGGCAGCTTTGAACTTGTAGCAATCCTCCTGCCTCTGCCTCCTGAGTGCTGGGATTATAGGCGTGAACCACCGTGGCTGGCCATGCCCGTAATGTTGACTGGGATTGTTTACCTATTTTATTTCTGTGAAGTTTGAGTGCCTCTAAGCAAGGACTGTCCTCTTGTCTGCCTCTGGGGTGGTTAGTGTGTCGTTGGTCTCATTGGATTCCTGAAGAGGACCTTAAGCTGTCAGGGCTTTTCTTCGCTTAGCCCATTCTGCTTCCCTCTTAGCCTGCTTTTTCCTCGTTTACTCGGCTAAAGCTCAATCTGGAGAGTCAGTTTCTTTCCAACTCTTCATGTTTACTTTTTCAAATGCAATTTTACTTACGTGCCCCCACCCCCAGTACTTTAAAATAAAGAGTAGTACACCTTTGTAAAATTTGCAACTGGGCTGACATTTCAGAGAGTATGTCGCAATTCTGATTATCTTTAGAAGCCATTAAAATTAGATGGTATTTAAATTCTTTACTTTAGTGTTTTGTAATGATTGGTCTTGCAGACAGGAAGGCAAGATCTTACTAACTCTCATCCTTTTCTTTTTCAGTTCCTCCTCTCCTTTCAAGAGCAAGCATTTTGATATGCTCTTTGTCATGAATTTTTCTTTACTCAGATGTTAGGTTGTATAACAGTCCCAAGATAATTTTGGTTAGGAAATTAGTATTCTCATAATTTTATGTCTCTAGCAATTATATGGAATTTGCACAAATTGATCAACATTTCTATAGGCTATATCTTAACCTTTTAAAAAAATGTCCTTTAGGATTTAGTTCAGTGTTTCTGGTATCTGCCTTGGAAGTACAAGGTCCTAAGTTCGATCCCCATTAACTACATACAGCACTGCCTGGCGTGGTGACTTTCTCCCATGAGTAATTAGTACCACTCACCACAGTGCCAGGCATGGTTGCCCCTGCCTATAATCCCAGCATTCAGGCACGCAGGAGACAGAGGCAGGAGGATTGCTGTGAGAGCAAAGCTTGCCTGGGCTACATAGTGAGCTCAGGGCCAGCCTGAACTACAAAAGCGAGATCCTGTCTTCTAAAAATAATGTCTTGAATAAAATTCTGCCTTGTCACATCTCATTAACATATTTCCTTCTGGGAAAAAGAAATGTTGATCAGTTTGTACAAATTAAACACTTAGAAATCTGGTACAAGAATATTTCATAAGTCAGTGCATAATACATGACTTCAAAGTAACTTGTTGGTTTGTGTAACAGTAATGTTAATGCAAAGCAAGTCTTCCAGGTTACTGGAATATGTTGTTCTTTTTCACCATATGTCACTCCTGGGAGCTGTTCTGCTCCATTTCCATAGTCCAGCAAACTCCAAGGATAATTATTGTAGGGTTGTCAGTAGCTGTATCTCAGGACTTCTCTGTGTTTCAGACCAGTCTTACAAAAGTAAATTTGCCTATGCCTATAATTTCTACTATTTCTCTTGTTTTACAAGTCTGTTGATAAGTGAAATTCAGTGAAATTATTTACATAAAATTATCTTGAATATACATTTTTATAAAATATAATCTTGGAAGTAAGCAAGTGAAAAATTTAAATTTAAAAAATAATTATCACTATGCTTCATTTTCTGTATACGTTTTAGTTGGCTTAAATTTTCCTTTTTTTTTAAGTAATAGAGATCAAACTCTCTCTTATGAGGCAGGTGGCAGCATAAATTAACATTATAATTTTCCTTCATGAAACCATAAAAGTTCTGTAATAAAAACATTAATATCTTTCTAGTGTCTACTCTAAAAAGAATGGTCAGGGGCCAGGGATTTAGCTCAGCGGTTCCAAAGTGCAAGGTCCTCAGTTTGATCCCGAGTTTGATCCCTGGTAATCACATACCACAGTGCAGAGTGTGGTGACTTACACCCATCAGCAGTCAGTACCGTACACCACAGTGCCAAGCATGGTGGCTTATGGTTGTAATCCCAGCACTTGGGAGGCAGAAGCAGGAGGATTGCTGTGAGTTCCAGGCTTGCCTGGGCTACATAGTAAGCTTAGGGCCAGCCTGAACTACAAAGTGAGACCTTGTCTCAAAAAAAAAGAAAGAATGGTCAGAAAATAATAGTGTAGATTAATTTTGGTTTTAGCTTACTCATATTTGCCTTCTAATTTTTAGTTTCACCTAGAGACAGAATAGCTTAGAAGCACTAAACAGTCGTTTAGCTTCTCATTGAAAAAGTATACATTAAGTGGGACTTGGGAACAGTAGAGCTAAGGAGCGAATAGGAAGAATAAAACTGATGATGGGTTTATTGAGTGCATGTCTTAAAATGTAGAAGGTAGAGGTATGGGAGCTGGGAGCTCAGACAATGAATGGTCTTGTTCATGTGGAGCTATGTAACAGTCCACTAGTAAAGTGAACATTTACCTCTGCAAAATAGAAAATCAGATTTTGGAGCATCTTTGGGGTAAGTTATATTAAAACTGAAGAGAAGGTTGTAAATACTCAGGACTTGCTGAATTCAGGAATTTGGATTGTAACACTGTATCTTTATTAAAGGAATGAAGGAACACAGAAAGAATCTAAGAAGCAGATATTGCCCTTGTCTATAGAATTCTAGTCTACCCTTAAAAGGGACATTCAAGAAGTCTCCTCCAATAAGATTTTCTAGGTTCCACTAATGTACATATCTTTCCTAAGTGGCCTCATGATAATCTGTGAGGGGTCGCCCCCTTTAGATTATGGCTTGGATGCAAAGCAAGTCTTCCAGGTTACTGGAGTATGTTGTTCTTTTTCACCATATGTCACTCCTGGGAGCTGTTCTGCTCCATTTCCATAGTCCAGCAAAGTCCAAGGATAATTATTACAGGGTCGTCAGTAGCTGTATCTCAGGACTTCTCTGTGTTTCAGACCAGTCTTACAAAAGTGAATTTGCCCTGTACTCACAGAGCTTTTAGGAGTGTATTTTTACATTGGATTTGCAAATGTAAATCAGGGACGGAATCCTCTAGCGTGGAAGAGCAACATGTCAGTACACAAAATATCTTTAAAGAAATATAAGCATGGATATATGAAATAAAAACAGAAGGGGATAAAAGGATTTTTTTTTTTGAGATCGAAAAATGTAACTATAGCAATGACAAATTTAAACAAAAAGTTCAAAAATCTTAAAATAGAGGCAAAGAGAAAAATAATAAAATAATCAGCCTGAGTCTAGTACCTAACACATTAGAGAAGAGATAAACTAATAAAATTTGTTCCAGAAGTAGAGATCAGAAAACTTCTTAGAATGAAGTCAGTTACAAATATTCCAAATGAAAGGGCAAGTCAGCTGCATGCATAGCACTCAGTGATAGCAGTCTTTTTTCCTAAATGCACAACAAGGGTCTGGATTCAGTCCCCAGAATGACTAAAAAATAAACGTTGCTAACGGAGTCTTTTACAGAAAGGAATGAAAAGACCATGAAAAAGTTTCTAAGGAAAGCCAGGAAGAAAATTGGATTTTTAAATTTTATTTATACATTTTTCTTGTGTGTGTGTGTGTTGCTGGGGATCAGTGCTTGAGCCTTAACATATGCATGCTAAGGCAAATACAGTGCCACTAAGCTACATCCCCAGCCCTAAAAATGACCATTTGTTAAGGAATTTCATCATGAAATCTTAAAATAGTAATAATAACTAGAATATGCTAAGAGATTTAAAAAGCCGATTTACCTACATAGGATCAAGATAGTGTCATCACATTACACAGCCGAAATCATTGAAGTTGGAGGAGTCACGCTTCCTTTTAGCAGTTCAAAGCTTTTTACTGGTGGGAGATGTAAGATCACTAGAAGACAGAGAACGGAAAAAAGAAACTCACCCTTAAGTTTCTTAGAATATTCTCTTTAAAATTTGTTACTTTCTATAATAATATCTCAGATTCATTCAGGACTCATTGGAGGCTCCCCTGCTGTGCTACTGTGGATTATCATGAAGCTAAATTTGAAACGATTGCTTTGTCAGTAAATTGAGGGAAGAGAAGCCTACACGTTCCTGTTCTGCTTTTCTTCACAGTCTCATGGCTGCACATAGCGTTTCCTCTGGTTGGAGGAGTTGCTGTACTCTGGGTTATCCTTGTCATTCTTGGTTTGAAGCTCATTTGAGGTGGAGATCCCTCATCACTGTAGCTAAAACTATATACGTAGGGAGTGCAGTTTTCAAATTGTTAAATCTGTATCTCATTTTTTGAAAAGTATAATGTGTTGATAAATTAGTTATAAACTGTAGTGTCTGTGGGAAATTGTGATTGAAATTTGCTTTGAGATACTTTTGAAATTGGCTTTTAATTTAGATTTAATAAGAGTTTGCAGTTGAAAGTTCAAAAAGAGATTGAAAATCTTATCTTCTCTCTCTTTTTTAGATCATCCAATTATGATGGGTTTTGAGCCCCTTGTTAACCAGAGGCTTCTTCCACCTACCTTCCCTCGATATGCAAAAATAATTAAAAGGGAAGAAATGGTCAGCTACTTTGCGAGATTAATAGATAGAATAAAAACTGTCTGTGAGGTGGTGAATTTAACAAATTTGCATTGTATCCTGGTAAGTACAAATCTTCTAATGTAACTTTGCTTAATAATAGAATAGTTTACACTTGTGTGTATGACTTTGTGTCAGTATATGTATGTGCAGACAGATTCCATTTAATCTTTATAAGGAGTTTGTACTACAAAGAGATTTCAGAGATTAAGAAGTAAAATTAGAGGTTAGATCATTCACTCAGGTTTTAGGAATGGAATTTGGATCCTGGATTCTGTCTTTAAAATTTTTTTATAAGTATATATGCATACATTTCTGTTTATTTATCTTTTTAGATATAAAAATGGGCTTGTGTTTGATAGCTTATTCTTTTAAAAATTGCAAATCCCAATATGATAAACTTCTTTGTTTTTATGTCAGAAATGTGTATCTATTTTTACTTTAACGACTACATGGTATTCCATGGTGAGATTATAATTCAGGGCTTTTTTAAGTTCATTCATATTAATTTAAATCATTAGGTCTTTTTTCAGCATTGGATTGTTATGGACAATACAATAGAATGACGCATACCTTTGTATGTAAATCTTTGTATTATGCACTTCTTTCACTCATAAGTTAAGTTTCTAAAGCATGAATTTGTAGGATTCAAACAGCATGCACAATGTGTGTGTGTGTGTGTGTGTGTACCAGGGATTGAATTTAGGATCTTGCTCTTAACAGGCTGGCTCAATACCACTTAGGTACATCCCTAGTGCAAGATCATGCACATTTTTAAGCTATTACATTTCACAGTTTATCAATTTAAGATGTCAAAATACTGAAAAATAGGGTTTATTTTTGAGAATGAGAAAATATTCAGGAGTGGAACTTTTCATTTGGTAAGGGAATAGTGGCATATACAAGGTGAGTGGGAGAGTAGAAAATTTGTAAGGTAGTATCATTTTCTTAGCACTTAAATATACCAGTTCTGTGTTACCCAACAGTGCATAGATGCACATTTAACTTTTGTTACCTTGCATGCTTAGGTAGATAATCTCTAGCACAGAGCCGGCCTTCCGTGGAGCCTTCCTTCTTGGTTAAAGGTTTTCACTATACCTTCTTTCTTTGCAGTCACAAGTGTATAGTTTATATTTCTGTATTAGATAGCAGTTTGTAGGATACAGTTGATAGTCAATAAAGATTTGGTTATTATTTGGGCTCTGTCTTAGAATACTTTTATCTTTTATTCTATTAATATTTTTGTCATTAAAGCCCACCTTAAATCCTCGTTCCTTAGTGAAACTCTCAGTAGTAATGCCCTTTACCTTCTGTGGTCCTTGCTTTCTTTTTAGACGTTTGCCCTAAAGTCTGTCATAGTTGTAGAAATTTAAAGTAAAAAATAGATAGTCATAAACCCAGTTCATTTTGCAAACTGTTTCACAGGTAAGCTAAGTTGTAGGGAATCTGTACCAAAAATAGGTGACTCTAATTCCATAGGAGGAAGTAGAATAGAGACTTTCTCATTCTTTCTGTTGTATCTACTGACAGGGAGGCTTTTTGTACTCTCATACCATGCATTTGGCATTGTTGTTTTCTTTTTTTTTTTTTGAGACAGGGTCTCGCTTTGTAGTTCAGGCTGGTCCTGAGCTCAGCCTCAAACTCATATCACAGCAATCCTCCTGCCTCTGCCTCCCGAGTGCTGGGATTACAGGCGTGAGCCACCACGCCTGGCACTGTGGTACGTGGTACTGGTTGCTGCTGGGGTGAGTCTCCACGCCCAGTGTTGTATGTGGTTAATAGGGATTGAACCCGAGCCGTCGCGCTTGCAAGACAGGCGCCGGAACCACGGAGCCAAATCCCCAGCCCCTGTTTTTAATATATATTCATCAGAGTTTTGAGAATGTTAAAAGGACAAGGGCTTTTGTTTGTTTAATGCATTATCAAGCATTGTAGGACAAAGCAGAGCGTGTACACCACTGTCCTAGCTCAGTCTGCAGAAACATTCTTGATTAACTCTGTGTTGAATTATACTCAGTTATTGCTGTTTTGAGTATACATCTGATTGGGTGAAGTTTCATGTTTCGTGGGCCCAAGTTTTGAAATTTCGTTTATACTAAGTAGGTCATTTATAACCTACAACTAGATCCATATGTAAGAATATATAACAATTGATAGTTCCTTAAGATTCATAGTCTCTTAAGATTTATAAAGGAACATAAAAATGTGGTTGGGAATGGCACTTAGATGATCTACGGCAGGGTCTGTATTTTTTCCTTTTCCCCTCTAATTAGAGATGATCTGATACGCACTTCAGTTGTCTGCAGTGCGGTAGTGTTTTAGAATGGGGAAAACCTGTGAATTGGAATGTGGTTGGGATTTTATCTCAGTTTTAAGAGATGACTAATGTATTGCTAATGAAAAGGAGGAAGGATCTTTCTGGGAGTATAATGTGATAAATGAAAACATTGCTCTACATGTTTGTTAAGAATCCAGAAATTCAGTGGTTTATTTTGGGTCATGACGGTAAAGCAAAATTGTGTAAACTCTAATGTTTATTGTTTTTGGATTGTGGACCCATTGTATGTTACCGAGTGAGATGTGAAGTGGTAGAAGTGAAAGTTCTTCTTGTTTTCCTGTGCTAGCACAGAAATGTAGGTAAAAGGTAAGGAGAACGGAAATGTAGGTGAAAGGTAAGGAGAACATTGAGACAGGAACTCACATGGTAAGTGTAGAATGATCTCGAAGACATAGAAACATTGTTTTTACCCATGTATATTTTAATCATTTTAGTACATGATTAGCATACATAGCAAATAACTGACATGTTACTTATTATATAAAGAAACCAGATTTTAATTTTATTTACATTTAAGTCTGAATATCCATAATCAATCACAGTATTAGTACTTTTCCCAATATAATAATTAGTTCTTGGCCATTACTGATGCACGCTAGAACCTAATGGATTAGGTTCTAATGGATTCAGTTATTCTTCCTATATATTATATGGATTCAGTTTCCATCTGTCTTGTGTCTTCCATTCTACTTAATCTGGCTCTTGACACCAGTGGTACTGGAGAGCAGCAGAACAGCACTTAGCATTCCTTAATCCAGACAGGGCTTTGTTGCTCCTTGGTACTCTGAGAGAAAATTCTGGAAAGGAGCTAGAGGAGCTCTGCTTGAGCTGTGGTGCTGTACATGGAAAGGGCTTAGCAAGAAAAGAATGAGACTTCTTAGAAGACTTGGGACACGAATTGGTAGTATTGGGGAAGTGTGGTAGAGTTCAGAAGAGATCTGCATAAGAAATGTGTTGTATTAACTATTAGGATAAAGTACCAGCTTTAAAGTTGGTAAAGAGAAATAGTTATTCTCCCACACTCCTAATATCTCCATAGTCTAAAGTTGTGTATTCTTTGTACAATTTCCTTCTAGAAATACAGTGTAGAATAATTGACATGGATGCAAAGATACATTAAAAATGGTGACCCAATCTATTTTATGGTATATGTGGAATACATGCCATATGGATGTTAAAAAGCATATTTTAAAAAAATACTGATGTGAGATGCTTATGAATGTCAATTTATGTTTAATACTAAATATTCTGTCTTATACATTCTGTCACAGAAGACACCATTGTTAGAGATGGGAGTTTAAAAATTAAAAAAAAAAAAAAAAGATGAGGGCTTGAGATTTAGCTCTAATGGTACCATGCCTGCCTTTGAAGCACAAGGACCCAAGTTGGTCCCTGGTACCACACACAAAACTAAGGATGGCCAGTACTTTGGCCAGGTGTGGTAGCTTACTCCTGTAATCCCAGCACTTGGGAGGCAGAGGCAGGAGGATTGCTGTGAATTCAAGGCCAGCCTGGGCTACATGGTGAGTTCAGGGCCAGTCTGAACTACAAAGCGAGACCTTGTCTCAAAAAACTAAAATAAATAAATAAATAAAAACTCCAGATGTTAATTCTATTTTTAAAGTGGTAGAATACTGAACAAGAGCTTATTCTTCACATTTTTCTGACATTTCCAGGTTTTTGATGCTTTACATATAGGGAGAAACATAATGGTAACAAGGAGGATAGAGAAATTAGTAAAGTTCAGAATTGACAGTCCAGAATGATAGGTCTGGAGTTATTAGGAAGAATATTCAGTTTAAATGAAGTAAGAAACTTTATGGATTATGTTGCCTTATGGATATGTACGAGAAATGAAAGCAGAAATGAAGCCTAATGATATAGCTCAGTGGCTAGAACATGTGACTATGTGATCATCAACTTAGCAACTTTGTCTTGACATTTTATTTCTGCTAAACATATCATCCAGCTTGTCTTCCAGTTTGGTGTGAGTGAGAAATAGATGAGATACTCATAAAACTCATTATAGAAGTGCATTGCAGAGTAGTGATGTGAGAGCAAAAACTGGAATGTGTAATGTGTAATGATGGAGTGACCTCAGTGATGAAGGAAGGGTTAGGGAGTGTAAAAGCTAAGACCTGACAGTGGGTAGACGTTAGAGTGAGTGGGATTGGGCGGTTCTGGTGAAGGGAGCAGACCGTTCCTCCTTGTGCAGAGGAAGAACATGAGACAATTCAGAAGCTACAGTACAACAAGGTAAGGATTAAGGAGTATGGAGTGGGGAAGTTGGCTTTAGTGAAGCTGGAATTACTCAGACCCGGAAGGGCCATGTAGACCACATTGAAAATTTTGGTCTGTGTCATAGAGCAAAGGAAAGCCATCCAGAGATTTATGTGGGATCAGTACATAAGAGGTAGCAATATAATTGCCCTAAGAATTTGCAAAGAGTTCCAATATTGACACTGTGGCAAAGATTGGAAAGGGACCAGAGTAAACACAGGAAGACAAATTAAGAAACTATTACTATAGTCCAAAGAAGAGGCAACGGTAATTTGGAGTAAAAAGATGACAGGCAGATGGTGTGAGCTTGTTAGAATTAGAGCTGTGTGTCAGCTAAGTCAACAGAACATTGGTGGGAAATTAAACATGGAATAAGAGAAAAGCTTTACCGCTATTTCCTTTTTTACCTCAAGTCTGGACACACTCTGGTGGTGGTGTTGAAATGGTAGTCACAAACGTTTTAATGAAGTTAGGTTCAGGTTGCCTTTGAAATATTTTAAGTATAGATGTTGATATCAGCCATATGGATAAACACATTGATGATAGGGCTGTATTTCACTGCCAGGGAGCTTTGAAATACTGGTGGGACAGTCAGGTTGGTACTACTGGTGGTTCCATCTGGCAAGAACATGTTCTTTGCTAAGAGATACAAGTTTGGGCTTTTTTACAAAATGGGCAGCAAGTGAAACATGAGCATTGTTAAAATTGTCAAGAAGAAAGAGTATAGACTGAGAAAACGAGTATCTAGGACTAAACTTTAAAAGTTACATACAGGTCATACTAAGGAGTGGCTAAAGAGAAAGAAATTTTGAAAAGTTACTTGAATGGTTTTTCAAGAAGTCTTTCAAATACTGTTGAGAGGTCACTCAAGTCCTGAACAGATATCACTGGAATTAGTGGGGAAGAGTGTTGGCAGCAGCTAAGAGCCAGGCTAGCACGTGGATGGTGGTTGAGTAGAGACAGTGGGTGCAGCCGCCTGCTTGCTAAGTTAGGCCATGAAGGGACTTGAGGGGCAGTGAGCATGTGGCAGATGGGAGATACGGGGCTGTAGTTGTGAATGATGATGGTCCTGTAGAGAGGGAGAATCTTGATATCTAGGGCCTGGAGGATAAATTATGTGTGTTATTGTAACTGTGTTAATATGCTTGGAAAAGCTGATGTTCTTAGGGAAGGCACAACATGGGTACAGTTTGTGGTTTTAGGTGGAGACCAAAGCTGGAAGATCACCACAAGTCCGGGGTCACCGTGGAATGCATAGGGAGTTCAAGGGGTTCCTGGACTACATAGTAAACCCTGTCTCAAAAAAAAAAAAAAAATTTTTTTTTTGTCTTAAGGCTCTAAAGTTATCTATTGTCCTCTTGTTATAATTACCCAGTTCCCATAGAAGTGACCTTTAACTGTTTGTCACAATTTAATTGTAGTAGTATATCATATAGGAAAATTGTACTAGTTGTCAGTTTTTCTGATGTTTAATCTGTTAATGACGTTGCTATTTCTTTGTCTATTAGGATTTTTTCTGTGAATTTAGTGAACAGTCACCATGTGTTCTTTCAAGATCACTGCTACAAGTAAGTTCCATTTATCAAAGGACTGCTTGAAATATTGAATCATATGTATATCCATACTGTTTTATTTACTGATAAAAGACAGATGCTTTTAAAGGCTGTTCTGCAATTACTGTTACATTTCTTTAATCAGCATTCATAAGTTTATATCACTTCATTTCTAGTAATTTTAAAACAGTTGAAATCCTAAAAAATAACTTTCTGTCACCTTTAAAATTTAAGTAATCAGTAAGAAGAAGCTTGTTTTTTTCTTTTGAGGCAGAGTCTCACTTTGTAGTTCAGGTTGGTCCTGAGTTCACTGTGTAGCCCAGGTAAGCTGGGAACTCAACAGCAGTCCTCCTGCCTCTGGCTCCAAAGTGCTGGGATTATGGGTGTTAGTCAACACGCCAGGCATTGTTGTATGTGGTTACTGGGGATCGTACAAGGGACCTTGTGCTTACAAGGCAGGTGCTGGAACCATTGAGCTAAATCCCCTGCCCAAGAAGAAGCTATTTTAAAAGATTTCCAAACACTTAAAAGTTAAGCAGACACAGTTCTAAATATCTCTAATCAAAGACAAAAGTCCTAATGGAAATTTTAGGAATTTTGAACTGAATGCAATGACACTAAAAAGTATTGAAAAATAAGGCAATTCTTAGCTGGAAATTTACAACTCTGTAGCATTAGTGATTTACGCTCCCGCTGAAGAAATGAGATGGAGTAAAGAAAGGTTAGCAGGAAGAAGGAAAATACAAAAGGAAAGTACAGAAATCAGGAAAATAGGAAACAAAACTGTAGAGGAAAGAACAGTGCAACTGAGATCTGGTTGTTAGAAAGGGTCAGTAGGTTGATGTACCTCTAACTAGACTAAATAAAAAAAGAAAATCTACAGATGATGAATATAAAGAGAAAAGCAATGCTAATGTACACCACGTACAAGTTGATAAAATCACATGAGAATTTTGTATGTAACTCTTTGGCCCATAGTCTAAAACACTTAGATAAAATGGGCTCATTTCTATTTTTTTTTTTTTTTTAAGGTTTTTTGAGACAGGGTCTCGCTTTGTGGTTTAGGCTGGCCCTGAGCTCAGCCTCCAACTCACATCACAGCAATCCTCCTGCCTCTGCCTCTCGAGTGCTGGGATGACAGGCGTGAGCCACCACGCCCGGCACTGTGGTATTGGTACTGGTTGCTGCTGGGCGTGAGTCTCCGCACCCAGTATTGTTATGTGGTTACCGGGGAATCGAACCCGGGCCCTTGCACTTGCAAGACAGGCGCCGGAACCACTGAGCTAACTCCCCGACCCATTTCTTAAAAGACAGACTAACAAACTACCAAGATTCACTCCAAAAGAAACATAATTTGAATAATCCTATATCTGTTAAATATGTTGAATTCACAGTTCAAAACCTCCTAACAGAAACTCCAGGCTGGTTTTACACAGTCCCTTCCAGAAAATAGAAGGAGCAAGAACAATCATTGTATGAGGCCACAGCAACCCAAACCAAACCATCCTAAAACAAACACTAAAAACTGCAGTCTACTATCCATTATGAACCCAGATGTAAAAATCATCAACAAAGTGTTAACAGATCATATCCAGTAGTGTAGAACTGACAGGCAGTTATGTCTGACAAGATGGGATTTCTCCTAGGAGTACAAGCCTACGCCAGCATTTGAAGTCAGTCTTACTCACCATGCAATCTAAAATCTTGGAAGACCCAGGAAAAACATTTGATAGAATTCAGCACTTCTTTATAATTAAAAACCAAGTTACCATAGAGGAGAGAGAACTTCCTTACCCTGATAAAAGGCACGTGCAAAAAATTGCTTGTTGTTAACATCATACCCATATGAATGATTATTTTCCTCCTAAGGTTGAGAAGGCAGGGAGACTACTCTCATCATCACTGTCATAACTATAGTCATGTTCTTCACTAGAAATCTTAGCCAGCGCAGTAAGGCAGACAAAGGTAGTAAAAGGCATAGTGTCTGTTTACAAGTAACATACTTTTCTATGTAGAATGCCAAGGAATCTACAAAATTCTTCTTAGAACTGATAAATAAGTTTAATGAGATCATAAGGTGAGGTTAGTATTCAAAAACAATTGTTTTTCTATATATTTGGAGTGAATAGTATAATGGGAGATCCACGTTTACATTCAAAAACCAAAATACTTAGATGTAAATCTAACCAGTTGTATATAGGACTTCTGTGCTGAAATATAAGATGGAAGAAATCTAATCTTAGAAGTAGAAAAATGTTATCCATGGATTATAAAGATTGAAATTTTTGAGATGTTAAATTTTCCCAGATTGATCTGCAAATTCAAAACAGTTTCAGTCAGGATCACAAGATTTTTTTTTTTTTTTTTTTTTAGGTTTTTTGAGACAGGGTTTCGCTTTGTGGTTCAGGCTGGCCCTGAGCTCAGCCTACAACTCATATCACAGCAATCCTCCTGCCTCTGCCTCCCGAGTGCTGGGATGACAGGCGTGAGCCACCACGCCCGGCACTGTGGTATGTGGTACTGGTTGCTGCTGGGCGTGAGTCTCCACACCCAGTATTGTTATGTGGTTACCGGGGAATCAAACCCGGGCCCTTGCACTTGCAAGACAGGTGCCGGAACCACTGAGCTAACTCCCCGGCCCTCACAAGATTTTTTTGTAGCTGTCAAAAATTCTAAAATTTTTATGTAGTTTTTCTGGTGCCAGGGATCAAACTCAGAACCTTGCACTTGAGAGGCAGGCGTAGTGCCACTGAGCTAAATCCCCAGTCTCAAACTCTAAAATTTTTATGGGGAAGCAAGGAACTAGACTAGCAAAAATGATTTAAAAATAAAGTACAAGAAATGACAGTATTGTCTCACATATACTATAGGTAAAGTGATGAACACATAGTTGATCAGAATCAAAAAGAAGATCCAAGAAAATCTTTTTTTTAAAAATTGACCCGTGGCCGGGTGTGGTGGCTCACACCTGTAATCCCAGCACTCTGGAGGCAGAGTTGGGAGGATTGCCGTGGAGTTCGAGACCAGCCAGAGCTACATAATGAGCACAGGGCCAGCCTGAACAGCAGAGCGAGATCCTGCCTCAAAAGAATAAAATAAAATTTAAAAATTGACCCTTTATTATATCCAGTTATGAGGGTCTCATCCTTTATTGGTTCAATAATATGGCCAAGTATTTGCTCAAAGTTAGTCTTAACAAATGGCACAGGAAAAATTTGGACATTCATATTAAAAAAATGACTCAGAATGTGTCACAAGTTTATAAAATGTGAGACCATAAAACTTTTTTTTTTCCTATCTTTTTGAGACAAGGTCTCACTGTATAGTTCAAGCTGACTCTGAATTCACTTTGTAGTCCAGGCTGGCCTCAAACTCTTAGCAGTCCTCTTGCCTCAGCCTCCTGAGTGCTGGAATTACAAGGGTGTGCCACCACTCCCAAGCATTAAAAAACCACAAAATATAAAACTGTAAAGAAGAAATTCATGTAAACTTGCAAAAGCCAGAATTCTTTTGTGTGATGTCAAATGTTTAATCCATATAAGGAAAGGATAAACTGATAAAAAAAAGTTCTGTTTGCAAAAGACACTGTTAGAGATGCTACAGAGTAGGAGAAAATATTTACAAATTGTATTTCTGACAAAAGGTTGTAACTAGAACACGTAAGGAATTCTTTAAATGAAAAACTAGTTTTTAAAATGGGCAAAAGATTTGAAATTACAGAAGAAGAAAAGACAGAGCATGCTGTTAGTGAAATACAAGTTAAATCACAATGAAATATTAGCCAGCTTTGAATATCTTTTTTTTTAAAAAAAAATTTGTTTTGACCTGGGGAGTTAGCGCAGTGATTCCAGTGCGTGCCTTGCAAGCCCAAGGACCTGGGTTACATCCTGGTAACCACATACAACAATGCTGACAGTGCTGGGTGTGCTGACTCATGCCTGTCATCCCGGCACTCGGTAAGCAGAGGTATGAGGATTGCTGAGTTTGAGACTGAGTTCAGGACCAGCCTGAACTACAAAGCAAGACTCTCAAAAAAAAACTAAATAAGTAATCTGTCTTGATGCAAACAGTTTGGCAGATTCTTGTAAAATGAAATATGCATATCACACTCACAGTTGTTCCCGTTAGAGAAAGAGATCTGATGCTCCCCACACCTGTGCAAGAGGTTGAGAACTATTTACTTATGGTCACCAGATACAACTCAGAGGTTTTGAAGGAGATGAGTGGTTCCAGTGCAGACAGCGAGAACTACTCCGAAACACAAAGGATGATACGCGCAGCAGTGCCAGTTGGTCACAGTGGCAGTATAAATGGTGAAAGAGGCCACATTCAAAACCTGTGTGACATTCTAGAAGCCACAGAGGGATAGAGTTGGAGAAGACATCAGTCAGTGGTTGCCAGTGATGGGGTAAAGTCTTGACATCAGAAGGCTCACAGGCGCGAATGTTCAGTCATGATGTGGAGCTGTGTCTTATGTGCCACTAGGTAACCATACATTATGAGAATCTTAGAACTGCACTATAAAAACCACGTATTTTACTTTCACTATTAGGAGATCAAATAAAGTCTGTATATTAATATTAAAATGTCACTTGTCCGCCTGTTAAGGAGAGGAAATTAAATGCAAATTATCAGTAAATACAAACTTTAAAATAGTTTCCCATTTTCAGAAATTGGTATTACAGGGACCGGGGATTTTTTAGCTCAGTGGTTCTGGTGCCTGTCTTGCAAGCACAAGGGCCAGAGTTCGATCCTCGATAACCACATACCATACTGGGCGTGGAGACTCACGCCCAACAGCAATCAGTACCACATACCACAGTGCCGGGCGTGGTGGCTCACACCTATAACCCCAGCACTCGGGAGGCAGAGGCAGGAGGATTGCTGTGATGTGAGTTTGAGGCTGAGCTCAGGGCCAGCCTGAACCACAAAGTGAGACCCTGTCTCAAAACAACAAAAAAAAATAAATTGGTATTACAAAGCAGTGTTAGCATGCATGACACTCAAGGGTTTGAACTACTGTGAAGCAACTTTGTATAATCGTTTTATGTTTCATAATTTATGCAACCTTTGCTTACATGGGAACACATTTGACATACTGAGTCAGGTCATTGACTTCTTCAGTTCTTTCATGTGCTCTTGACTAGGGATTTTTATTTCTGCTTTTTTTTTTTTTTGAGACAGGGTCTCGCTTTGTAGTTCAGGCTGGCCCTGAGCTCAGCCTCAAACTCATCACAGCAATCCTCCTGCCTCTGCCTCCCGAGTGCTGGGGTTATAGGTGTGAGCCACCACGCCCGGCACTGTGGTATGTGGTACTGATTGCTGTTGGGCATGAGTCTCCACTCCCAGTATGGTATGTGGTTGCGGGGGAATCGAACCCTGGTCCTTGAGCTTGCAAGACAGGCGCCGGAACCACTGAGCTAACTCCCCAGCCCTATTTCTGCATATTTTTTATTTCCTCACATTGCAAAATAAAGATTAGTAGACAGTATGCCTGTGGATTAATAATTTATTGAAATTTTTTATCAATTTTTGTCAATTTTGTGTTCTGTAGTATTCATAGGTAGTATAATATGATTATACTTGAGCAACTGGTAACATTACTAATATATACATAAATAACTAATGTAGTATGTAATATTTGCATTAAGACCACTTTCCTGGTGGATAACAAAAAGGTCTTTGGAACTCATCTCATGCAAGACATGGTTAAAGATGCCCTTCGGTCTTTCGTCAGTCCTCCGGTGCTCTCCCCCAAGTAAGTATGCCAGGCACTTTAGAGTGCATGTGTTTTTGTAAAGGCCGAACTTCTGCACCCACTCTGTACAGCCAAAGGATAAAAGTGGCTTAGGATGAGGTAATGCCTCAGTATTAAAAGTGACTCGGTCGTGTTAAAAATTAAATCATCTCAGCCACATACTGCTTAAATTAAAACTATGGTTTTTATAATGCTGATTTTAGATCATAAAAATTCAGTAATTTGTTTTGGACCTTTACTTTGCAAAGCATTGTGTTAGGCAGTTTGAAGAATAATTATAAAAAATAAGAGCCTTCAATGATTTGAGTCTACCTAAATATTTAAAGTGCAAATAATTGATTTTTGGACTGAGCTTGGCGGAGTCACTGCCCTGAAGTCAGGTTGTACATGCATCTGACCAGGTTGGCACCAGAAGCTGCCACAGTGCTGATCTCAGTCCTTGTTTCACTCACAGTCAAAGCCGTGATCTGTGTGATGAGCCCATCGGGCTTGTGTGCCCAGATCTGCGCCCCCTACACATTTCCTCTGCCTTCCTCTCTGACCGCTCTCACCTGTTCTCGTTTGCACAGACACCCCAGCATCCTTTTGGTGCTGCTGTCCCGCCCAGAAATCCCATGGCTGATGCCGCCGCCGCCTTCCAGTGTGTTTAGTGTCAGTAAATAAGTAGGATTATAGCTCTGTGCTAGATCCTAGCCCAGCATGTGTTTAGTGTCCCTTCATAGAGGTACAATGGCCACGGTTTGAAAATCGCCAGCTCCCCCCTTACTCCGTTTCTTTTCCATGATACATTTTCTTTTTTCACATACTGTGTAGTGTATTTCTGTGATTTTTTCTCTCTCTCTCTCCCCCCACTCTCCATTAGACTGTAAACTCTGCACCCAGGTGTTTACTTTTAGCTATTGTGTCCCATTAGCCAAGTGCTTTGACTTACGTGTTATGGACTCAGCTTAGTTTTAAGTGCTCTGTATGGTCTAGTATTTATTTGGTTGTCATCGAGAGCCACTCAAGATTTTAGTAGGGAATTGGCATGATCGTTTTTAATCAGAAGAAATGGGTAATTAGGAAGGCAAGACAGTGAAAATGGAATAGTTAGGTTATTTGTTTATATAGGTGAGAAATGCAGGATAAACTGGGAATGTAAAGAAGAAAACAGATGAGAAAGATTCAAAGATGAAATTAGTAGAAAATATAATGATTCAGTAGGGAAAGGAAAGGGGGTAACATCTTTTTTAAAAACCTCTTTTTGTGGAGGGACAAGGTCAGGTCTCACTGTAGTTCAGGCTGGCCCTGAACTCACTGTGCAGCCCAGGCTGTCCTGGAACTCACAGCAATCCTCCTGCCTTTGCCTCCCAAGTTCTGGGATTCCACACCCCGCACTGTGGTATGTGGTACCAGAGATCGACTTTGTGCTTGCCAGGCAGACATGGGAACCACTGAGCTAAATCCCTGGCCCCACGGCTGACCTTAAACTCACAGTGGTCCTTCTGCCTTAGCCTCCCAAGTGCTCAGATTGCAGTCCTGCACCACCACACTTGAAAATTCAGGGCCTTTTCACTGAGACTTTTGTCCTGAGCTACATCCTCTGTCCTTTTTGTTTTTGAGATGATCTCACTAGATTGCTTGAGCTGAGCTTGAACTTAAGATCCCCTTCCTCAGGTTCCCAGAATATTAAGATTACAGTCTGTGTCACCGCACTTGGTATAAAGAGAAAACTTATTTTTTAAAAAGCTAATTTACCATTTCCACTTAAAAGATCATAACAGGCTTTATGTCCCAAATTACCCAATATAGATCCAACTTTTTGAATGGTTGCCAAATATTTCATAAAATAAATGTATTTTAAAGAATGGTATTATTGGATAAAGCGGCCTGTGTAATTTTAATTGATAATATTAGATTGAATTCTAAAAGGAAAGTTACAGTTTCACTTTCTACTAACTGAGTACAAAAGTACGTTTTGCATACATCCAGTGAGCAGCAGTTAGTGGCACCCTTTCTTTTGATTTTCCCCACATGTTGAGTTAGTGATACCTCATTTTAATTTGCGCACTTAAGCACAGTTATTTATTGGACAGTTGTAATTGTTTTTCTGTGAGTTGCTTATTTATATCTTTTGCCCATTGACTTGCTTTCCTTTTGGGGAAGAAGTTGAGCTTTATCCTTCTCCAGGGCTATAGTTACAAGCATGTGCCACCATTCCTGA
This sequence comes from Petromus typicus, assembly GCA_004026965.1. Taxonomy (NCBI): domain Eukaryota; kingdom Metazoa; phylum Chordata; class Mammalia; order Rodentia; family Petromuridae; genus Petromus; species Petromus typicus. Next base: position 21,620 of record PVIR01022112.1, read on the forward strand.
CTTGCCCGTTGATTTTTATTAAGCCATTTAATTTTTCTGCAAATTTGTAAGAGCACCATGAAGAACGTAGGAAGTCATTTCTTTGTGTTAACCTCTGTTAGACGTTGCAGATGCATTTTTCCTTAGTTAGTGTTTTGCTACAACCAAATTTGTTTTATAATACCAAAGATTGAACTCGGGCTGTCACCTAGCCTGGGTTCATCCCCAGCCTTTTTACTTTTTTTTTTTTTTTTTTTTTTGAGACAGGGTCTCACTTTGTAGTTAGGGCTGGCCCTGAGCTCAGCCTCAAACTCACATCACAGCAATCCTCCTGCCTCTGCCTCCCCAGTGCTGGGATTACAGGCGTGAGCCACCACGCCCAGCACTGTGGTATGTGGTACTGGTTGCTGCTGGGCGTGTCTCCGCGCCCAGTATTGTATGTGGTTAACCAGGGAATCGAACCCTGGGCCTTGCGCTGTGAGACAGGCGCCGGAACCACTGAGCCAAATCCCCAGCCCTAGATTATCTCTTTTACCACTAAAATCTCCCAAAATTTTTATTGTTTTAGCTAGTTTAATCCTTCTGAAATGTTTTTCTGTAAATGAAAGAGATTCAGCTTTGTTTCATGCTAGATAGTCCTTTGAGAAAAGTAGCAATCATTTTTCTACTGTGTTAAAATGATACCTTTATTTTACTTTTAAATTTCTTATATTTTTGAGTTACTTCAATTCCAGTAATATTTTAAATGTTGTAAGACTTTGCATTACGGGTTACCGAGACTTCTGTACTGTTTTTTGCCAGGACATTCTTGATTCTCTTTTACTACTTATTGCTTTGCATAAATGTTAAAGGTAATTTTATACAGGTTTTTTAAAGGCTAAAATTCTCATTAGAATTAAGTAGTGATTTTAAGACCTCATTTTTATGCTGTTAAATTCTGTAATCAAAGGACAAACAGTTTGTCTTTTTGCTCATATAGATTGTGTATATTTCCTTATAAATACATATATTTATAAGACAGGGTTTGTATTTTTCTTTTCTCTTGCTTGTGTGATCTTATCCAACTCGACTTGTCCAAAAATAGAACTGAAGGAGTGGATATAATCACCTGCTTCATGGATGTGGAGAACATGGCAGTTGTGAAGTATTTCTTAATCTGATGCTGTTGTTCTTCAACTTAGTAATGTTTAGTTCTTTTTTTCTTTTTCCCACCATCTCCTCTGGTAGCATCCACAGTAATGTTGCTGCTTTTGTCTAGGCCAGATAGTTTGACTTTAATGAAGTGACGATTGTCTTACAGGTGCTGCCTATATAATAATCACCAGGCTAAGGACTGTATTGACTCCTTTGTTACTCACTGTGTTCGGGTAAGAATGTAGGAATGTTGTGATAGACACTGAAAATTACAGGGAGCCATTCCTTTGGTATCAGTAATTTATCAGCTATTTTCCATTCATAATGAATAAATGAAAAACTTGTATCTCCTAGCACTTTGATATAATTTGGAAGGAGAATCAGAAGACCTGCTTTCTCCTTTCTTTATTAATTTTTAATTAATTTCACTTGTAATTGTTTCTGATCAGGGCTGGGCTCAAACATGCCATTTTCCTGCACCAGACCCCAGAGTGCTGGGTGAGAGGCAGGCACCCCACTCAGCCCTCACTGCACTCTCATCACTAACCTTTATATTAGTCAGTGCTTTATTCTTCCCTAATCTCATATGCCGAGACTCAAAAGTCCTAGTTTAGAATATTTTTCTAAATTGTATGGAATAAGAATCCTTAATCTGAAAACTCAAAATCCAAAATGTTCCAAAACCTGAAACTTCGTAGTATCATGTTACCATGCAAAAAGTGTGAGATGTTGGTACATTTGAATTCTGAGTTTTCTGAAAAAGTAGAGATGCTGAACCCCACCACAACTGTGCCTTTTTAGACTATTTATTCACCAAATGAGATGATATCTATGAAGATGTAAAAATAGAAAACAATATTATACTCAAAAGATGTGATTATAGTTCTTAAATGAGAGCATTGTGCTATTCATGTCTATTGCTTAATGAAATGTTACAGTATTATATGTGAACTGTGTATATGGAGAGTAGTACTAGATGAACCGTAGTCAGCCGTAACTCAAGCCAAATAATTGCTAGGCATTCCGGAATATTTAAAGTAGCACAGAAACACCAGCCTTAAATATTAATTTTTAGCTTAAAGAAAAGTTTTCTTCTCAAAATTGCAAGAACATACCTAAAGATTGAAGGAAAATATGTTCACTGTATGAGAGTTAGCAGCTACTTTTTTCTGCTTACTGATAAATTCTGGTGTTGAGTTCCTGAAAAACTAACACTCATGTTTAAAAACAGAAACAAAAACTACATAGGGGTGATTCTTACATATGGAGTGCCTTTTCCATTAAACCAGAGTTTAAGAACTTGGAATGTTTTTCTTTAAGGAAATTTTCACACTGATGGTGAACAAATTTGTGTGTCTTCCAGCCATTTTGTAGTCTTATTCAGATTCATGGACATAACAGAGCTCGGCAGAGAGATAAGCTTGGACATATTCTGGAGGAGTTTGCTACCCTGCAGGATGAGGTAAGAGTAAAATTCCTTTTTTCCAAAATTAATCACTTCACACACTTTGTTTAGATTTTTAAAAACAATTCTTTGGAACAATTCTTTGGAGCACTATTTTGAAAATTTTTTTGTCATGAGCTTGTTTTTCACTTAAAATTTAATAGTTTCATGTAACAAAGAACTGTTTATGAAAAAACAGACGAATAATCCAAACTGATAAATATTTTAAGTAATTTCTTTGCTAATCAGGATAAAATATGAAGTATAGTTTTATATCATATTTAAAGTATAATAAAATATATTAATTTTAAAATTAATTTGTGAACAGTACTAGCAACAATAAGTGATAATATGTGTGTGCATATATATGTATATATAACTATAAAGTGTTTAGAAAGTTATTAACTATTAAAATTACCTAATAAAATTAAATACTATTAAAATTACCTAATATTACTGTTATGAAAATACTTAACAAAAGGTATTTGAAAATGATTCCTTTAGGTGTGAGATTTAACTTCTGTGCCTTTGGGGCTGGGGAGTTAGCTCAGTGGTTCCGGCGCCTGTTTTGCAAGCGTAAGGGCCCGAGTTCAATTCCCCAGTAACCACATACCATACTGGGCGTGGAGACTCACGCCCAGCAGCAATCAGTACCACATACCACAGTGCCGGGCGTGGTGGCTCACGCCTGTCATCCCAGCACTCGGGAGGCAGAGGCAGGAGGATTGCTGTGATGTGAATTGGAGGCTGAGCTCAGGGCCAGCCTGAACCACAAAAGTAAGACCCTGTCTCAAAAAAAAATAAATAAATAAATTCTCTGCCTTTGTTTGTGTGTTGGTCCTGGGCTTTGAACCAGAGACCTTTACCCTAAGCTATGTCTCCAGCCTTCTTATTTCCTGTTTAGAGACAGTCTCAGGCACAAGCTTGCCTACACTAGACCTGAGCTTGTGGTCTTCCCTGAGCCTCGCAGGGCGCTGGGATTATAAGTGAACCCCACCACAGTCATCTTTTCTGCTCATATTTTAAAATTCTCCGTTTTGATAGGCAGAGAAAGTTGATGCTGCGCTTCACACTATGCTGTTGAAACAAGAACCCCAGCGACAACATTTGGCCTGTTTAGGGACGTGGGTCCTGTATCACAGCCTTCGAATCATGATACAGTATCTTCTCAGTGGCTTTGAGTTGGAACTCTACAGCATGCATGAGTACTACTACATATACTGGTAAGAGAGCAGTTTAGTTAAATTGCTGATCTGTGAAGTAAACTGATTTGAGGATATTTCTCATTTAGTATATTTTAGCTATAGTTGTGGGGCAGTTGGGAAAATATCTGTTGAAAATCAGAGCTGCGTCAGTTTGAACATTGTCACTTCCATAATACTGTACACATGTTTTCCCAGCCATTTGAAAAGTGAAAAGCTGCTCTAAAAATAGGGATTAATTGGAGATCTTTTTTGTACTTCTGTGGAGAGAAATTAGCACATGTTACGAGGTGGGAGTGGTGCCACTTGCTTGTAATTCTAGATGCTTGATAGGCTAAGGTAGGGAGGCTCATGAATCCAGGCCTACCTGGGTAGTGCAGAAAGCAAGATCCAAAAGTAACGTGTTGTTGCTCTGACTTCAGTGGCACCAGCTAGTCTGTGTGTACGTGATGGTCAGAAAGTTAAGACTGAGGCCAGATCTTCCCTTCTCAGGGGAAATCTCAATCAGAATAATCACTGGGGCAGAACTGGGAATCTTGGCTCTGAGGCGTTACCTTAGGGGTCAGTGAGGGAGGCAGGGTGTTTCTTCCGTGTCACTGCGAATGAGATAGGAAAACCTAGCATGTATGGAAAAGCTGTCCAGATAACTTAAGAAAACTACGTGTTAACAAATTCGGGTATCTTGAATCTTTCTTGGTGTGGCAAAATATGGGGGTAATTTCAAAGTAGTAATTACTTATGTTTCCCCTCACAAACACCTAAATTTGGTATGTTAGACTTTAATATAGTTTGCCTTTTAAACTCATTTAAATATAACTTAAAATACATATTCTGTGGAGTCATTACCCAGAGGAAGACAAGTAATTCTCTGTTGACATCATTTTTTTTTTGAGATGGTGTGTTTTGTTCGTTTTTTTAAGACAGGACCTTGCTTTGTAGTTCAGGGTGGCCTTAAACTCTCAGTAATCATCCTGCCTCACCCTCACGAATGCTGGGATTATAGGCATGCACTACAACACCCAGCTTGACATCATTTTTTGTCTGTGAACAAAGCAGTTCAGGCTGGCCCTGAGCTCAGCCTTAAAATCACATCACAGCAATCCTCCTGCCTCTGCCTCTCCCAAGTGCTGGGTTTACAGAGCTTTTAAAAGATAATTCTTAGGAGAATTCTGTATTTGAGCAGTGACTAGTAATATGAGGATATTTATTTGTGTACTTTCAGTGTTTACGAGGTAATACGAAATGGCTGTTGCTAGGTGGTGTTCATATAACTACTAGAGACATATTTTATTTAGTAAATATGCCAGTTTATTTTTAAGGAAAACATGCCAGAATTCTTTGTGATTTGAAGCATCTAATTGCAAGCTTTTTCTCTCCACTTCTTTTTTATTTTTATTTTTTTTTATTTTTTTGAAACGGGGTTTCCCTTTTTTGTAGTTCAGGCTGGCCCTGAGCTCAGCCTTAAAATCACATCACAGCAATCCTCCTGCCTCTGCCTCTCCCAAGTGCTGGGTTTACAGGCATGAGCCACCACGCCTGGCACTGTGGTATGTGGTACTGATTGCTGCTGGGGTAAGTTTCCAGGCCCAGTATTGTTATGTGGTTACCGGGGATTGAACCCGGGCCCTTGCGCTTGCAAGACAGGCGCCGGAACCACTGAGCTAACTCCCTGGGCCCTTTTCACTTCTGAGATCAAAATACAATTTTTGTGTGCTTCTTTGTGCCAGAAATATCCAGGATATAATTGATAGATATCTCTGTTCCAGTTTTAGCTGCATAAATAAGCAGTTTGATTTCTTGTTAATGAAAGAAACTTTAATTCTCCCCTATAAATACTGTTGTGGCCTTCATATTCTGAATTGCTTTTTTGGTTTTAAAATCGGAGTGAAGAGACCAGGGATGTAGCTCAGTGGTATCATGCCTGCCTGGCAAGTGCAAGATCCTCAGTTCAATTCTTGGTACCAAAACCTCCCCAAAATTATAGACTAGATGCCTATATTTTCCTAAAATAACATTTTGGGGTTTTTTGTGTGAGATCTTCAAACATTAACATATGTTATAATCACTTGCTGGTTTCAGTCCTTAGCAGTGCCTGGGTCAGGAGGTCTAGGGTGGGACCGAGCCATTACCTTTTTATCTTGTTGCCAGGAATACCGCCGTTGGCCACAGATGGCATTTGAGAGCCACTGATCAGACTATGAACATAGTGACTCTCCTTAGATAAGATTGTGTCCTCACGTTGACAAACCACTTGATTAAAGCTCATTGCAATACCTGATCTTGAGAGGAAAGACTTGAATCATGCATTTGTGCATAAGTTAGAATGAAAATAGAAGGCACTATTGTTTCTTTTCTGTTCTTTCTTTTTCTTTTTTTTGAGACAGGGTCTAGCTTTGTAGTGCATGCTGGTCCTGAGCTCACTATGTACCCAAGGCCAGCCTTGAACTCACAGCAGTCCTCGTGCCTCTGCCTCCCGAGTACTGGGCTTACAGGTGTGACCACCACACCCAGCACTGTGGTGCTTGTTACTGCGAATTGAACTTGGGTCCTTGCGCTTGCCAGGCAAATGCCGGGACCAAGCTAAATCCCCAGTCTGGCACTATTATCTCTTAATAAAAATCTTTCCCCAAATAAGATACAGGTTTTAGAGCCTCATGTTTCATGCTGTGGTGGAGAAAAGTTCATTTGTATCTTGTGAGAGAATATTACAGCAAATGCTTTTCCTAAGTTCAAGACTAGGACTTATTTTTCTGTCTACATGAAGTTATTTGCTTTTCCTTGGCCAGATAAAAATAAATGTATTTGCGTTTTGCCTTATCTGCAAGGAGTCATAGTGCTTGGTGTGGCCTAAGTTCAGTCTGAGTACTGTGTGTCTTTGAACAGTTTACGACTTGTTTTAAAACTGTCTTGTAGCATATTTAATATGATAACCTGCCATACATCTTTCTGGGGAATATGGGAGTTAGGCATTATGTATTAAAACTTAATCATAAGGGCCGGGGAGTTAGCTCAGTGGCTCCGGCGCCTGTCTTGCAGGCGCAAGGGCCCGGGTTCGATTCCCCGGTAACCACATAACAATACTGGGTGTGGAGACCCACACCCAGCAGCAACCAGTACCACATACCACAGTGCCGGGCGTGGTGGCTCACGCCTGTCATCCCAGCACTCGGGAGGCAGAGGCAGGAGGATTGTGATGTGAGTTTGAGGCTGAGCTCA
>PVIR01022113.1:0-28575 GCA_004026965.1 Petromus typicus
GAGTCGGCTTGAAATGGACACTGGCACAAGAGTTAGGCCACACAAGATAATCACAGGCTTGATATCAGAGAAATTTCTCTCTTTTTTTCTTAGCTTTTGGTTATGCTGTTATTGTTGTTAATTTGGTTATGTTTTTTGATGATTTATATTTGGATTTTTGTGACTGTGGACATTTTTATTTTTGTTTTGTTTTGTTTTTTCCTTCTCTCTTGTTTTCTTCATCAGTTTCCTGAGGCTAGCATCATCTCTCTTTGTCATTCAGTCTTCCTAAAATCTCTTTCTATTCTTTCATTCTCAATTCTTTCCTTTTTTCCCTTTTAAGTTTTCTCCTGTTAGGGTAAAATCACTCAATTGAGCTGATATTTGCTGTATATAATTTTATGATTTGTCTTACATGAAGGTATATAACTGTAAATCTAGCACCTATGGCTACATGATGAATTGTTAGTTATTACAGTTTATCATTTTCCAGTCTTTTAATGCTATTGTTATTACTGATCGTACTACTTTAGCCAAGGTGACACAGTTGTTATGAGCAACTGATTTTCCTTTTATTCTAATACCTAGGTAGTCTGGGGCCTATAAATAATAGCACAGTCCAGTACTGGGTATTGGGCCAAACAGACTGCAACCTTTCATTCCTAATAAACACAGAGGCAAGATTCTGGGACCGACTCAAAATCCAAAAACCAATTGTGCCTAGCAGACATCTCTTAAAAATAACCATGCCCTAGAGAGGTCTCAATACTAATAAGAACACTACCTATCATAAATAATTTACAGGCTCAATGCAGAAAACAAACAAAAAGACCAAGAAATGAAGAGACACAGAAACAAGGTGCAACCCTTCCCCAACTCATCTGGAGCAAATCAAAGGAGCATAAAGGTGGAAGAAATCAGAACCTAAAGTATATACAAGGAATGAAATAATAAAAATCAGAGCAGAAATTAATGCAGTTGATGCTAGGAAAAGAATGCAAAGAATCAATGAATTGAAGAGTTGCTTCTTTGAAAGATTAAATAAAACAGACAAACCCTTAGCCAACCTGAACAAAAAGACAAATTCATGCGATTAGGAATGAAAAGGGTAAAATCAAAACAGATTCGGGGCCGGGGATTTAGCTCAGAGGTTCCAACACTTGTCTTGAAAGCTCAAGGGCCCGGGTTCGATCCCAGTAACCACATACAATACTGGGTGTAGAGACTCACGCCCAGCAGCAATCAGTACCACATACCACAGTGCCGGGTGTGGTGGCTCATGCCTGTCATCCCAGCACTCGGGAGGCAGAGGCAGGAGGATTGCTGTGATGTGAGTTTGAGGCTGAGCTCAGGGCCAGCCTGAACTACAAAGTAAGACCCTGTCTCAAAAAACCTTAAAAAAAAAAAAAAATCAAAACAGATCCTATAGAAGTCCAGAGGATCATGATTACCTGCTTAAAGAACTTGTGCCATAGGATGGAGAGCACAGAAGAAAGGGACAGATTCCTAGACACATATGAATTACCAAAGATGAATCAAGAAGATGTAAAAATTATAACTAACCTAATACCAGTCAATGAAAATTAGGATGTAATTAAAATCTACAAATAAATTTCCATGTCCTGACAGATTCACTGCTGAATTCTACAAGAAAGTTAGAGATTTAGCATGAGTACTCCTCAAACTCTCTAATGAAAATGAAAAAGAAGCGATCCTCCCAAACTCACTCTTGGAAGCAAGCATTACCCTGATACGAAAATCAGAGGAGAATCTGACCAAAAACATGAACTACAGCCCAATCTCCTTAATGAACCCAGATGCAAAACATCCTCAGTAAGACACTGGCAATCAAAATGTCTAACTCATCAAAAAACGTTATACACTAGAATCAAGTAAGATTCATGCCAGGCATGCAGGGATTGTTCAACATCCTGAACATCGTTCAACATAGAACTGAATAAATGTCCTATATCACATTAACAGAACCAAGGACATAAACCACATGATCATCACAATAGATACAGAAAAAGCATTTCATAAAACCCAACACCCATTCATGATTAAAAAAAAAAACCTACAGCCAGATGGGGTGGCTCATGCCTGTAATTCCAGCACTCAGGAGGCAGAGGCAAGAGGATTGCCATTGCCATGAGTTCTAGGCTAGCCTGGGGTACATAGTGAGGGTCAACCTGAACTACAAAGCAAGACCCTATCTCAAAAAACTTTAAAAAAAACAAACTATAGAAAATTGGAATAAAAGGTATTTATCTCAGTGTGATAAAAACTATCTATGACTAACCAACAGCAAATATTATTCCAAATGGTCAAAAACAGAAAGCTTTCATTTTAAAGTCAGGAACAAGACAAGGATGCCCACTATCAGCACTCCAGTTAAAGTTCTGGAAACACTAGCCATAGTAATTACACAAGAGGGAAAAGAAAGAATATGAGTAGGAAAAGGAAGAAACAATCGTATACCGTCAGCCTGATAGTGGAAAGACACAATACCATCTAAGAAATAATCATTCCCTGAATAACCAAACATGAATCTAGTCAAGCTTCTAACTCAATCAACCTATTTATATGAAATACTGAAGAAGAAAGAGATGTTAAAATAAACCACAGAGATGCCTTAAGGAAAATTCAAACTACAAGACAACCAAAAGAAATAATCCAATTTGTTTAACAATTAAACTCCAAAACCAAAAAGAGGGTTAGGGGGAAACGAGAAATTAAAGTAGCTTTGGAACACATGTCAAACAATTACCATACACAGATCATGTTTGGATCTCAATATTTTCGTATATTTGTAAAACTATGACATTTGTGATACGGTTCAGAACTTGAATAATGACTCAAACATAGTTAATATTTTAAAATATTAAATTTTTAAGCAGAGTAACACTATAGTGGTATAGTGGTTACATTTACAAAAAAAAGGTGTATGTGCATATGTATGTATGTATACACTGATACATACATACTGCTATACAATTATATATTATATAATTTAATGCTGTATATGCCCACATCCAGACCCATGTAGAGGATAATAGTTACAGATTAAAAAGGTTTAGATGCCTGATATTTGCTTAAAAGTGACACAGGAGGGCCGAAGATTAGCTCCAAGGAGCTGCTGCCTGCCTCACAAGTGCAAGGAAATGAGTTCAATTTTGAGTACTGCAAAAAGAAAAAGAAGAATAAAAGAGACACAAGAAGATAGAAGTAGATGAGAGTGTGGATCCAGAGGAAAAAGCCTTATGTGAAGAATGGGTTGGTGAGAATAAAATGTAAACAAGGAACTCATTTAGGAGGCAATGACCAGGTGATAAGTGACAATGAACTGGACTGATAATGAAGATAAGTAAGTGAATTTGAAACATTCTGAAGATGTCTGGTTCAAGGAAAGATAACAGAAGGCCATTTATAAGTTTCTGACTTGAATAATTGAGTAGAAGCATCACAGAGATAGAGAAAAAAATGATGAGTGTTTTAGTTACTTTAGTTGTTGTTGAAAAAAAAATATCTGGCACCTAAAGTTAAAGGAGGAAAGGTTTATTTATTCATTGTTTGTAGAGGTTTCAGTTCGTACTTGGCTCTCTCCAAGGCAAGACAACATGGCACAGGGGCATCACAGAGGAGAAACAGTCCATGGCAAAGCAAGGCACATAGAAGACAGCAAGCAGCTAGGGACAAGCTACAAGCAATGGCAAGGAACCTTTGTCCTGTCTCATATTTTATCTAAGCTACTCACTGCAGGGTAAGTAGCACTCACACCCTTAATCTTAGCGCTGCACCATGAATCAATCTCAGCATCACAGACTCTAGACCCAGCCACCTCTGAAAAGCCCCTCTTACAACTATGTGGAGGCTTTGAGGGGGACATCTAGATACAAGCCACAACAGTATCGTCAATCAGTCAAGGCTTCTTTGGCTTGACTCAGACGCAAATCGTGAATTGACAAAGTGCAGCAAGCACCTTCCAATGCCAGCTTGTGCTGGACACCATAGGCCAACTCTACAGGGTAGTAGTGTGTGCCATTAGTTGGCTGCTGGCTCTAAAGATCTTCAGTGCTAACAGCTTTAAGTGTTTATTGCTCTTTCTTTTGCAGTAACCACTCTGTCTACACTACTTAGGATTAAAATCTTAAGTAGATTTACAGGACTTTTAGAGCCCACATTACCAGGAAGTAAATCACAATCTGATAAAACAGGTCTGTATTTCAACAGGGCCTGTGAAGCAGTACAGGGTTCAGTGGACTGAAGAGAGCGCTGCTAGACTAAACCCAAGCAGTGGCTCGAGGACTGTTGCTTACACAGTGGCTGCAAACCTGTGTCCATGAGGGGCAAGGCTGAAAGCTTACTGTGAAAGTTGGGTATGCAGAGGAGGAGCACAGAGTCTCCCTTTCCTGATCTTAGCTACTCCAGGCTGCCCTCTTCCTTCTTCAAAGAAGTATCAGTACTGTGAGAGAAGGGCCACCGGGCTGACTGCCTGGCTGCACTTACGCTGGAACGGAGAATGGCAGCTCGCTAGCCAGGAACAACACTGAAGGGAGCTGTCCTTGTCCACTGGCAGGGGTGGGAAAGGGAAACAAGGAAGGGCTCACTGCCACCAGCCAAGCAACATCTCCCTCCAGCCTCCATGGAAAAATGAGTTAGGCACTTTTTGTCTGTCTCATGTAGAAGGGCAGGTTAATGAAGATGGACTTCTGTTGACATTTTTGGCATTTTGCCTTTAAGATGTCTATGAGAGATCATAAATATGTCCAACAGTTACCGAGGAGAAATCATATAATTTGAGAAGAATTACCTTCCTGAAAGGATGATTTTTAAATCTAGGGGAATTAATGAGCCTAGCAGACAGAGTATTTGAAGACAAACATGTGTTGACTCCAAATAAAGCAGGCACTTGATAATTTACAGCGTAGATGGAGCAGGCAAAGCAGAGGCAAAGGTTCTAATCACATAGGGCTAAGTAGAGCGCAGGGTGAACGCACAAAAAACCACCGCTCTGCCTGAGCTCCCATCCAATCACAAGGGCCAACAAACTGAAACTGAATGACATCAGCACTATTTCAACAACTCTGCAACCCTGTAGAAAGGCAGTCATCATTGTATTCATGACATCATCCTTCTAGACTCTTCTTCTCAAAGACAAAATGTGAAGGCCTTTGAACACTGGGTAAAATGTCCTATCTAGAACCGAGTGTGCCTCCTAGACAGGGCCTGAAGCTGCATGTCAAAGCAGCCACCAACAACCAAAATTCTCCTTGGTAGAAGGACCCTGGGGGAGTTGGAGGGGAAAGGCCAGACCCAGAGGAGGTGCCCACTGGGAAGGCCTATTTATTCAACTCCTCAGCGCTCTTCAAATTTCCTCCTACCCTGAATGTACAGGCTGTGAGTAAGTACAAGTTTATAGGCATGGCTGATTCCAATCTCTGACTTGTCTTAATGTTTTATGATGTGTTGAGAAGACTCCTGGCAAAAAAAAACTGTATAAATGCCCTTTAAAAAAATTTTTCTTCTGTGTGATGTATAAGGCTGGAGGATATGTGTAACCTGATCAACTAGTAAAAATTCTAATCTCTTTGATTTTTATGGCCTTCCAGGAAAAAAAAAATCAATTTAAAGGAAAAGTACATAATGACTTTCAGAACTAATTCACAACATCCAACCAATATGTAACCAAAAATGGGACCTAGTCCTATAAGGGGGTCTCTGCTGCTCTGAATGTTTCCCTAATGGGTTTGGTGTGGAGAATGGCATGTCCAAATGATTGGAAAGGCTCAGGCAGAGGAGTGGATGAAAAGTTACTAAAATTGTATGCATCTGTGTGCAGGAGGGATAAAGGTGAGGAGATCTGGGCATTAAGTTCATTCAATATACTGTTACGATGCTATTTTTCAGTGTCTTTAGCCCAATAAGACTAAAGGTCTTGCCAGACCTCACAAAATAGTACTCGCACCTCAACTTACAATTTTAGTTGTTTTTCACAATAAGCCTGGGAAATAAATATACTATGTCCTATATTCCCATTTTACAGACATGGAAACTAAGGCTGGAAAAAGACAAGTAACTTATCCAGGGTCACCTTCCTTAATGGGAGATAACTTTGACCTTGTTGCATCTGACCTTTGTGTCTTATTTGTACCTAGATATATACACACACACACACACATGCCTTTCAAAGAACCTGAGGACCAAAGGAGAAGAAATTTAAGAGCAACATATACAAGAATTGTAAAATCTTCCTGTATGACATCCTCGGACCTGTGGCTCTTACCGGCTTCCTACCCCACTACTTAGTAGTGGATAAACACCTGATACCCTGCAGAGTAGCCTCTTCTTTTCCTCTCACTTAAATAAAAACATATTGGAACCCAGGTAAGAGCCATACTATATTTTTCCGATTGATTTTTATATAAATCATTTACAAATACTCCATTATTAGTAATAACAGATTTTTAGTAGCACAAACTACTTGCAGTGTGCTTTCAAACTGTCATCAGAAGTAACAGCTGCTGCTCCACTCCTGAGATAACAACCTCTTTCTCCTTATACCCACTGCTGTTGGCTTCTCATAATAATCTACATTCACCTCTGTTTATTGACCGCCTGGCATGTTATAAATAGAAAGAGTATAGGATACGGAGTTGTTCACTCTGGGGTCAGCATACTGGCTCTGACCACTAGAAATTTCAGGACCTTGACAATCACTGAGCCTCTCTAACTTAGTTTTCTCATGTACAGGTGGAGATAAAAGTATCACTTTCATATGCTATTGTGAAAGATTAGAATTTAGATATATCAGATAGATGGATATATGATAGATAGATAGTAAAAGTTATCACAATATCTGGAATATACTACTGAATAAATACAGTTACTTCTATGTCTTTAATTCATATATCAGCTTCACATTTTCTGCTCCCATTTTCTGTCAAGTTTTCATGGGCCTGTGTTTAATGTGAACAGCAGCTTGTGCTCTGAACTCACTAATAAAGAAAACAATAGCTACTCTAAACAGAATTGGAATAGGTTCCTCAAGTCATCACCATTACCTAATTCCTCCCATGATCAGCCATTTTAAGCTTGTCCAGTCTAACAAGAAATGCCACAGTAGAAGGAGTGGGGTTTAGTTAAATCATTAGCATGCACTTGCTGTTGCAAGAGTAGCTCCCCACTGCACTTCAGAGATGACTTCTTTATCTAGTAATCCCCTGATTAGACTTCAGACAAAGACCACTCACAACCCAAGGCCAGGCCACATTTTATTTCCTCCCCACTCAGTAGCCCCTGCACTTCAGGTCTGAGCCTGAACATTTTTATGAAACACTGCCCCAGCAAAGAGAAGCTGCCTAGCTATCAAGAAATTACTGTAAGGACACTGATTGTGGTCAGACCACATCTCCAGACCCTCCTCAGGGGAAAGAGAGAACTGTCCTCAAGAGGACGCTATGCATAGAGGTTAGAGGAACTGCAGTGGTCTATGGCTCATGAACTATTAATCTCAGCATGAAAGGTAGCCCTGTCCACAGGATAAATCAGTGAGGGACAAGACAAAATCTCAAGGAAGGGTAAGAGTCATATTAATGAGTCATCAAAAATGACCAAAGAAGTGAAGTAGTCACTCCACCATCTATCAGATACATTTTCAAAGTCTTAAATCTAACACTGATCTTTGTTGCTTACTTAAAATTTGTATGATAATGGTCCATCTATGGGCACAGACGCCTTTATTTTTTTATTTTTAAATTTTTTTTAGTTTTTTTTTGAGACAGGGTCTTGCTTTGTGGTTCGGGCTGGCCCTGAGCTCAGCCTCCAACTCACATCACAGCAATCCTCCTGCCTCTGCCTCCCGATTGCTGGGATTACAGGCGTGAGCCACCACCCCAGAGAATCTCTGTTGGTTTGTTTGTTTTAAAAACTGAAGTTACGCTATACAGCCTCAGATGGGTCCCCACCTCCTCTCTTTTCCAGCCCAGGTATTCTGTCATCACTTCAGACTGTCACCATTCTCTTTAAACCTTCAAATAGAAAACAACACCCCACTTGTGCATATCTCATCTGACAGTCATCTGTTGGGGGGCTTTATAAAGCCTGAAACTTGTACAATGTATGGACAGAGGTTTTCAAGGACAATAAAACAAAATTATGTACATAAAATTTTATATTTTTAAGAAATAAAAGAAAACAAAGAAATATATTTCAAAGTTGACAAATACTGTAACATCATTACATCATACAGTGGTTTTTAATAATTAACTGCCTGATATATTTCTATTGTGTTTTTTATACTTTTTTGCCCACATACTCTTCGATCATCTCTTCACGTGACAATAATTTTCTATCATTTTCTATGGAGACACCAAGAAGATAATTTCATCTTTCTCATAGTATAGTTGTGATTTTGATTTTGTGTGTCATACTGACTTGGTCACAGGATGCCCTGATATTTCACTGAATATTATTATCAAGTGAGTTAACATTTGGATTGGTGGACTCAGTAAGGTGGATTACCCTTCGCAACTACAGAGAACTCATGTAATCTGTTGAGGGACTTAATACAGATGTGCAGAAAAAAGGAACTTACCCCTTATTGCTTTGTGTTACCTTACTGAGGTGGATATCTCATTGTCTCTCCCCTCTGTCTGGGAGTTCCATCGCTGGCTAGCTTGTTCCTCAGGCCTTGAGATTCAGGCTAAATTACACCATTGTCTTTCTTAAGTACCCAGATTGCCGGGGGGAGCAGACAGTGGTAGTCCTCGGCCTCCATAACCATGTGAGTTAAACTGTGTTCTAAATTTCTTTGGTTCTGTTTCTTCTGAGAACCATGACTAATTCTGTGGTTGATCAAAATTTCATGGATATTTTTCACTGATACTTTACAAAATTTTCTTCCAATTTCCCAATTCTGTTACTAATCATGTAATCTTTAGGATCACTGTCAAATTTAGGAGAAATTTACATACAAGCTACAATTAGAGGAAGTTACAAAAACTCAGCTTGTGGCTCCCTGTTTTTACATGTTGTTTTCCTCCCCTATCCACACATTTCTGATGGCAGGCATAGAAAAAAAGATGTATCTCCATGTCATGACACCAGATCAAGTCAGCCCAGAGAGCGGCAGAGTAATTGTTGAAACTATTCCAGCACCAAATGTCTGGAAATTATTTAACTATACAGAAAACTAGCTGAAAATAAATAATTTGGATTCCATGAAATCCAAATAAAATGCTTCTAACTAAATTTTCCTTTAGGAGATCCCAAACATGCTTTCTCTTCCACTGCTAGTAATAGAAGGGAAAATTGTGACAAAGAGATTAGAACTGAAAGATACAATAAGCTTAAGCAACTCCAATCTCAATATCTCATTTTTTTAATGAATAAAAAAATATGACCAAGTGAACCCATTAATAAGGAAGGCCAGGGTTCATAAAATCAGTAGTTCTGTAAGTCTAAGTACTATTAGTTTTATGATAAGTACATTTGTCTCTTCCTATAAGAGATTCAAAGCCAACCTCAATCCCCCTACATTTATTTTACAGTTTCTGCATCTTTAGTTCTCTTCTCACCACTCCCTCTTATTTCTGGAAAACAGAGCATACCAATCTACATGAGACAACTCCTCTTCCATCCTTACTCTTGTTCCCATTTTCTCCCATCTCTGCTGAGCTCTTGTCCTATAAATTATTCCTTTCTATCTCATTTTTCTTTACTCTCTTAGCTCTTTGAATACACCTAAAAATATCCCAAAGTCCTAGTATACCTTAAAGCGTTTCAACTCAGTTATCATCTTGTCTCCCACTTCTGTTCTTTAGTGTTCTTTGTCTTTGTGATGATTTCTCCTGGGTTCAAGCTCGGGCCCACAGAAGACTTTGACATCCTTCACTCCCATGCTAATCCTTTTTTCAAGGCTGGTAAGTTCTACATCTACAACATATAAACAAACTTGGTTCCCCATCTCTGCTCTTTTTTTTTTTTTTTTTAAGTTTTTTGAGACAGGGTCTCGCTTTGTAGTTCAGGCTGGCCCGAGCTCAGCCTCCAACTCACATCACAGCAATCCTCCTGCCTCTGCCTCCCGAGTGCTGGGATTACAGGCGTGAGCCACCACGCCCGGCACTGTGGTGTGTGGCACTGGTTGCTGCTGGGGTGAGTCTCCACGCCCAGTACTGTATGCGGTTACCGGGGATCAAACCCAGGCCCTTGCGCTTGCAAGACAGGCACCGGAACCACTGAGCTAACTCCCCGGCCCCACAGACGCCTTTATGATCAACACATTGCATTTCCCTAGTCATTGGTTCAAACGGGGGCACAAATGATGTAAGCCATGCCAGGAAAACTCAGTTCTAACTTTGGGCTTTGTTTGTTTGTTTTGAATTACTGGAAATGAAGACCTGGTTGTGACATCTTACTGATTCTTTCATTAGTAAATGAGCTAAATAAAATCTCTGATGCATGCTCATTTTACATTTGTATTTGAGCCATGATTTTATCTTTTTTAAAAATTATCTTTTTTGGAAGTCTTCCACTAAAATTCTCAATAAATTCACCTGACAGAGGCCAGTAAGCTACATTGCCAGGAAAGTATTACTAATCGCTGATTTGAGTCCAGACATCTATTTTCTTACCTCTCAGAGAGGAGTGCCAAGTAACAATATAACTTTAACTTTGCTCTCTCTCTCTCTCTAGTTTATTTCTCTAGTTTATTTTTCCTTTCTACTAACTGGTGGAAAAATGTCCTGGGAACTTCACTTACCATTGATAAATTTCCTCCCATTGGTGGTTGCAGAGACTAGAAATTTGGTTTAATGTATCACCATTCATTCAGCGATTACCAATACAGAGGTAGTAGACTATGAATATATCTGTTTGTTTTAGGTGAGAACACAGAAAATCAGGTGAATCTTTTTTGTTTGTCTGTTTTTAGCTCAAACTAATTAAGAATATCAAGTTCACTGGAAGGAGAATACCTCTTTGATATCTAGGTTAGCATGTTTTGGTATTTCTGTATCAACTCTTAACTTGTGGAAGAGAATGTAAACCTGAAGCCTTAAACTCTTCATGTTTATGTGTGTATATCATAATTCACAAAAGGTTGGACCTCTCTTTGTGGTTTATACTGTTTTTCTATCTACCAGGAGTATCTCTAAATTAGATTATGAAGCATCAAATTTACAAAAAAATTCTAGTGATTAATTTACACAAGAGGTAAATGCATGCTTATGTAAATAAAATTTCCCTAACTCCCATGAAAACTAGAATATTCAACTTTAAATACTTTAAATATTATACATGGCTAGGAATGCAGCTCAGTGGCACAGTGCCTGCCTAAGAAGTACAAGGCACTCAGTTTGATCCTGAATGCAAAATTAATAATTAAAAAAATTTAAACATTATACATAAATAAGTTAATCTTACAAAAGCTACTTCAAAATACATTAAAGTAATGCACATAATCAAGGTAAATCTTTGGCAAACAAAATGAGTTTAGTTTTGGTTCAATAGCAATAGTTCTATTTTCACTACCTTATCAATGGTAAATGTAATTCAAGTAGAGTTGTAATTCATTTGGATACATTCTTCCTAAACTTATACAGGTTTGCTGACCAAGTAAGCTAAAATTACTTCTATCCGATATTGGAGATTATAAAATATGTAAATTTAAGTTCAACTTTATCAAATCATTCTAACTGTATTCCAATAGTAATTAAGTTTTACAGTAAGAAAACCCAAAGTTAATTTCCAACATCTTTAGTCAACTCAACTTTGTACAGATATAAGAATTTTCTCCAATTTTACCAATAAAAATCAAGCCTGTCCTGAAATGTTATATTTTGAAAATTGCATTTATTTAACCAGATAATCCAAGCTATTTTTAAAGAACTTCACTTAAGAAGGTAGTACCTGCAAAGCCTTCTCAAGGAAACCAGCTGGTCCCAGCCTGCTAAGTACCAAGAAGTGTCTTTCTGACTGGCCAGGAGACTTAGGCTAGTTGAGGATCTGAAAAAGAGAGGAATTTCCACAAATTATGATATTGCAGGTGATGTCTGGTGGAATTTAGTGCATTTGGTTCCCTAGCCTCTATGACAAGAAGCTTTTAAAAGTTCAACTTGAGGTTCATTTTTAAAACATACAAATGCAAACTGGCTTTGTAATTCTTTCACACTATGTGGTTCTTGATTTGGGAAAATCAATTTAAGGAGACCTATATAGTAAATTAACATTTCTGCCTTACCTATAAAAATAATTGAGCCAAATCAAATAAGTCACACCTATTTGGGATCAAAATAATCACTCTCCTCTCTCTAGTACTGTTAATTATTATTATCACCATCCTGATCATAAGGTGGGAGTATGAAGAGACTGTCAAAAGAATTACAAAGATTTAGAAATAGATTTTTTAAAAGATAGTGGATGTTGGCCCTTGCTCACCTATCCAGAGTATCTCAGGATTTCATGTCGTTGTGCTATCTTCCTTTATAAATTTTAAATAACAGAGGGCAATGTAAATCATGCTTTTCCATATTCATGCAATTTCTATCTAGTGGAAGGATGACAAATTCCCACCCCAGGCTACTGCCCATCTTATAGAAAAAAACTGAGTTTTCAACTTTCAGAATTTTTGTCTAGCTGTTCTCCCATGTCTCCCTTTCCATCTAAACATTAGAATTATTTTGTCTGGTTTTTTTAAAATCCTTTTTGGCATGTCCACTGAAGTTACTCTAAATTTATAGATTAATTTACAGAGTTTATATCTTTGTGAAACTGAGCTTTTATGTCCAAGAAAAAAAAAATGCCTTTCCATTTATTCAAGTCCCTCAATAGCATTTAAAATTTTTCTTTTTATGAGGCTTTTACAGTTCTTGTTAGGTTTATTTCTGAGTATTTTATTGTATTTCTGCTGCTGTAAATCAGACTTTTTCCCTCCACCCTTGGAGATATAACTCATCATCAGTTTAAGCCTGGCAGGAGGGTCTCATTTCTCCTCCCAGTTTATATCCATTTGACTAACTGAGACATGAGAATAGATCAGAAAGAAGTTTTCTTCACTAACTTAAAGCACATGAGAAGAAAAAAATTTGTGTTTTATAAAAATAGAGTCAGTTTTTTCCCCTGTAACTTGTAGCTGATAATGTCTGATAAAGGAACTAAATTGCTCTAAATATACATTACTTTTCAGCTAATCTTAATTGCTATCTCTTTATAGAAGATCTATACCCTCAGTCTAAGGAATGATGACATTAGTACATTTCCATTCAAGAGTGATAGTTACACATTCACCGTGCTGTGGAAATAAATGAAGATCAACCAAATGAGAACAGGCAAAGTCTGTTCAGAGCATGTCATGGCAAAGGAGTCTGCCACCAACCTTTGCCTTCTAGCAGAAACTCAAAAGCTGTCCCAGTTAGAGACCGTTGGTGTGGGGAGTCTAAGTGGGCCACTCGCAGTGCACCTGCCTATAAGATAGGTTAGGACTGCACATCTGGCTTCCTCTGGATGCTCCTAAGTTATAACTGGGAACAAAAATAAGGGATGCTATAATTAATCAAGTCTTGGTCATTTTAAGCTGACTATTACAAAGATTACTGTTTGGGTTCCCAGGCTGGTTACTGTAGATAATGGCTTTCTTAAGCTGTTTCTGCAAACAGTGTGTCAGGGTTCTATGTTTTCTATATGCTCTGGGTATTGTCCATTTGTCTAATCTGCTTTTCACAGCTATAGATATAATGGTGGCTCAAATACTGATCAACTTTCATTACAGATCCAAAGTGCCCTCCCTGCCACTAAAGTTACCCTGGTATTCTTCTGAAACCCTAAACCTTCCCTCAAAACAAGAGCATCTGACCTCGAGGATCCTATTCCAACAGCGTCTCATGGTAACTATCTTCTAGATAATATCCAACTCATAGGGTTGTTGGGATTTAAAGGACTTAAGCATAAATTGTGCAGGACAATGTCTGGCAAAAGGTAAGAATCCAAATGTTAACTGCAGTCATCATCTTCCTATTATTGTTAAGTAGAAATGTTTGAATGCTAAACATGAAGAGACATGCAGTAACTCTGATTAAACCAGAGTTAATCCACATTGATCCATGTTAAAGGCTACTGCACTCCATAACCATCAGTGTGTAGATGGAGGAGATAAAGGGAGAGAAAAACAGATGTAAGACTGTAACTAGAGATTGTGGAGTGAGTGGTTGAAATTTTCTTTTGTTTTATGTTATTCTGTTTCCAGATCACCGAAAAGCAAATGCTTAAGATTGCCTGAACAGACTGGTTGCTGGCAGGTGGAGGCTTCATCTACACTAGCAAACTACTATCAGAGAAGTGTAAGGCCTGTCAAACCAAACCACTTCCGATTTTGGAAAGCCCTTTTCCATTTGTCTGCTTCTCTGCATTAGTAAATAAGCATAGAGAATATAACTGAAGATCTGGCGACTAAAAATCTCAAAACGGCTGTGGTTTCTCACTCTGAGAGCTAGTTCTGAGAGCTAGTTCTCACCACACGGGATAGTAGTTGGGCCTAAGATAGACAGAAGCTTTCATGGCCTGGAGATGCTCTCACAAGGCTTTTCTTTTCCTTTTCCCTTTGAAAACTGAAAATTTCACATCAGTTAGGTCAAGTTTTCTTTGTACGTTTGTATTCATTTGATTGGGTTTAGGGAAATTTTGTTCACTATTTTCTAAATGAGATGTGCATTCTCTCTCTCCCACAGAATAAATAACATTTTTAATATGACCTAATTCTATCTTCTATTCATTCTTCCTTTTTTCCACTACCAAATTCTAGATCATATTATTTTGCTTGGTCCGTACACCATGGTGGGCTGGCTGAGTTCCTGGCACAATTCTTCACCTCCCTTTGGTGAAGACCTAGCACTTCAGGGATGGTTAGTCTCCCATCAGGCACTCCGCTCACCTAGGGCTCCACAATTTCTTCTGCCCAACAAGACTGTTTTTCCTCCCTCTTAAATATGGAATTGGCCATATGACTTACTTTGGCCAATAACATGTTAGCAGACTTCATACAAGTAGAAAAGGTACACGTGTGCTTCTGTGCTCCTCTCTTACTTATATTTATTTGCTACAAGACACACGGCCAGGTTCATTTGCTGAAGAAATATTCTGGGCACAAGTACAATGAATAATCTCATCCAAGACCATCCTGAATCTTAGATCCCCCATCCTCCCACTAACCAGCCAACTGACAAAAGAGGGCACATGAGAAAGCCCACCAGGTCAACAGAATGCCCTGGTCAACATAGAGATTCATAAGAAACAAGGAATGGCATTTTAAATTGCCAGGTTGTATAAGTGTTACAGAATCCTAAGAGGCAGGAGAGAGAAAATGGAAGGATTTACTAAGGTGTATACACCAACTTAGCAGACTCTGTGTCCAAAATGGCTGAGAGTTCAACAAAGAGAATCTCCAACTTTTACACATTTTGTCAAAGGAGGTATATTTTCTACTAGCAAGTAAGTTTACTGGAACTGGACAAGGGCAGACAGTTTTGTAACTTTGTCTTAAAAGATGAGTTTCTTATGAATCATATGACAACAGAGTGTCATAAACCTTGTTTACAGGATATAGTTGTTAATTTTATCTGTGCCAGAACAAAGATTTATAGCTACAGGGGAAATGAGGTGATGGGGGGACTGCCCAAGACTGGGAAGGACTTGTTTTTCTTTAAATCCTGCTTCATTCTCCTGTTTGTTGCTCTTCATAATGTTTTACTTGACAGCACTATTAATATTATCAATTTTTGTCATACAAGGTTGTTCAACACAACCTGCTGAACAGAAATTGCCACCTGGTTGAGACCTTCAATTAAATGGCCATGTGCCCATCTAACAGAATTTCTATGGTCTGCTGAATGTTTTTGACAAGTACGGTTAAGAGGCAAGAGAGAATTATAACAAAGAGGATAAAAAACTTATGCTGTCACTGTGACTCGCTGATTCTCAAGCTTCACCAGTGCTTAGTCCAGTCAGTTGAGTGACCACAGTAGGGCTATCCTCTCTGGTGGCAGTTTAATCTTGTCTCAGGATCAGCTGATTCAGGTGGCCTGGATCTTGTTGGCTGGTCCACTTGTCTTGACTGGTTGACTTTAGTCAGCTGTGGTAGATCTAAGACAAATTTCTGTCATTTTAATAGCAATAGACAGGACTACAGAATGAGGCTCATTCCATATGGGCCCTATGGTAGTTGGATTTTTTTTTTTTTTTTTTTACCTGAAGTTGGCAGGTTTGGATGGGTATACTGGATCTGTTAGGCTTATGTGCATTTTTTTCTTATAAACAGCTATGAATATCTTGCAGGGGTACTCCCAAAGCCCATATTTGTTTTCTCAAAGCAATTTTTTAATTTACAAAGGTTACCCTTAATTTGATCTATGATTGAGGGTGGTCAGCTGAGCAAAACTGAAAATAAAAAGTTTGTTTTGTGGGGGTGTACTAGATTCAGAGGAAGACTATGGGCAGGACTTGATCTCATCTCAAGTGAGATTTTTTTCACAATATTTTTTTCAGTAATTGAGTGTCTGATTCATTTGTTCCGCATTTCCTGAGCTCTTTGGCTAGTAAGCCATGTGAAGCTTCTATTTTATTTCAACATCAATGTGAGCTCCTGGACTATCTCAGCTACAAATGCTGGTCGATAATGAAAATCCAAGATCAAAGGCAGTCCAAATCTTGGGAGAATGTCTTTTGACCTTGGTCACTTCTTATATCCTTTATGTCCAAGTGGGAAAGGCTTCAATCCTTTTTGAAAAGCTGTAGGGAAGCACCAACATATATTGATAGCCAGTGATGAAGCAATTTAATGAAGTCCATATGTATGTTTTTACATGGAGCAATTTACATTTTCTCTTTTTTTCTTTTCTTTTTTTTTTTGAGACAGGGTCTCGCTTTGTGGTTCAGGCTGGCCCTGAGCTCAGCCTCCAACTCACATCACAGCAATCCTCCTTGTCTCTGCCTCCCAAGTGCTGGGATTACAGGCGTGAGCCACCACGCCCGGCACTGTGGTATGTAGTACTAACTGGTGCTGGGCATGAGTCTCCACACCCAGTATTGTTATGTGGTTACTGTGGATCAAACCCGGGCCCTTGTGCTTGCAAGACAGGTGCCAAGACAGGCGCCAGAACCACTGAGCTAACTCCCCAGCCCCGCAATTTACATTTTCTACCTAGTAGGAAGCCTTATGCGTCCCTGTCTTGAGTTGCTTTGTTTTGAGTTAAGCTTTGCTCACAAACATCTCAAGTGGTGGCAGTGACACATGACACACAAAAAAGGCAGTACATTGTCTCCAATACTGTCTTTTCTACGAGACCCCAGATAGAATTGCCTTATAAATTTGGGACTAGCACTTCAGGGATGGTTAGTCTCCCATCAGCAAACTTTTACCATTTTTTATATAATTTTTAGTTTCCCAGGCAAGTCAGACCCTTTTAACTGAGAAGTAGCTTAGGGTTTCTGAGAGGAGGCTTTGGGATGAGGGGGCATGGCAAGGGCACCTCCTTTGGACTGAGGGGCTGACATAGCAGCCCAGTTTGCTTCTCTGACTACTTTTTGTTTTATTCTGGCTTTTAATGTCCCAGTCTATTGATGTCCTTTGCCATGTATAATACCACCTTCTTTGGGGCCCACATTGTATCATCTATCTATCTATCTATCAAGAGTCCTCTTTTTTATTTATGGCACCATGTACATGGCTAGGCCATGTCTTAAAAGCCTAGAATCTGTACAGTGGTAGTTTTTCATTTTTTTGTTTCTTGTCTTCTGGGCTGAGGTTTCAGTGGGCAGAAATCTGACCTCTACCACAAAGTCAAATGTCATCATTATATCTTGTCCTTGGCCACTGCCAGTAACATTTGAGTCTCTGAGAGGGCAATTGGTGAGATTTCTTCAGCTCAATAATGCTTTGTCTAATACTTTTACATAATCATGAAGATAGGGCTCCTGGCTCAACAAGGAGCAAAGTAGCAGGATTATGAATATTTGGTCTCTAAGGTTCAGCAGTGATTTTTACACAGGAGCTCTTAATAGCGAGTCATTTTGGAGTTTGATAACTGCAGACTACCACTTTTTATTGATTCAAACCCAGGACACTTGAGGACCCAGAAAGGACAAGACTCGGTATCTAGCACATGCACACCACAGGACACACTCATGTAAGACTCCTGCGTATATAACACGGTCATGTTGGGACACAGTAATGTAATGTTTGTAATGTCTGATAACAGCTAATATAAGGGCTGAGAACTGAGGACAAGAGGCCTCTGGCTCTCTCCTGCTCTTGGACTCTTGCTGCTTTCATTGAGCTTCATGTGATTTCTTTACCTTAGGATCACCCACAAGCGAACAGACTCCGTCACCTGTACCCCTCAAGGCTTGGCTTCTGACAATTACCCCTGGTGTCCTCTCTGATCCATCAAGATTACAACTGAATGCAGAGCTCAGATCATCAGTTGCTGTTCCAGAGTCAGCTTGTCAGCCTGCTGCATCAGCAGAGCAGCAGCAGCCAGTGCTTTAAAGCGCTAGGCCAGGGATTTAGCTCAGCAGTGTCATGCCTGCCTGGCAAGCACAAAGTCCTGAGCTCAATCCCTGGTACCAGAAAAAATTAAAAATAAAGCATTGAGGCCAGCCCAGGGCCACAAAGTCCATTTGTGTTTGACAAGTACACCAGCAGTCAGTGCCAAGATCCTACAACCTACGTCAGGACCCCTACAGCCACTCACTTTCATTCAAGGACATACAGGAAGAAAGGCGTGGTTACGTCCGGCAGCCCCAGGGCTGGAAATTGGGGTAAGACTTTTTTGATTTGTTTGAATGCCCTCTCCTTCTCAGCTTCCCAAAGAATCCACCCCACCCAAGCTACCCCTTGGGTAACTTTTCATAAAGTCCTAGCCATGAGTAAGAAGTTAGAGCTCCAGAAGCAGCAGAGATCTGATGCCCCCAGAAACTCTTATCTGGCATCAGAGTTGGGAGGGCACAGACAGCTTGTTTTCATTTAGTGCTCAGTTGATATTCCCCTTTTGTTACTACAAAACTCAGACACCTTGCCTTTTGTTGACAAATTTAGGCCTTCTTCCTAGACATCTTATATCTGGCCTTCCAGAGCTGGTGAAGGAAATGTCTTGTTCCTTGCAGAGTCCTCAAAGGAGGAGCTGCAAAAAGAAAACCACCTACATTCTGTAATAAAACACAGTCACTTCCTTGAGATTTGTGGCCAGCATTTCCCCAGAGATTAGAGGGGAATTTTTAAACCCCTGGGGAAGCCTACTCCAAATGAGCTATTTGTGCCACTAACTGTGTCCTCCCATTGAAATATAAAAATGAGTTGACTAATAGGTGCCAAGTAAAGACAGAAAAAGGCATCTTTTAAATCTATGCAAGGGAACTAGGCAACACTTGCTGGGATGAGTTCCATTAGTGTACATGGGTTGGCATCAGTGGGTGTGTGGTCTCAGGAGCCTGATCTACAGCATACAAAGTCTTGTATTGGCCTGTATTTATTAATCCCTAGTTTATACACCACCAAAAGCAGTGTATTCCAAGAAGACTAGCATTTGACCCAGATTCCATTTTTCATTATCCTCTTCAAGTGTCCCTGATGCCGTCTATAGCTTACAAGGAGAGGGAGTATTGGTAGACTCTTACAGGAATTGCCCTCCACTCTGTCTTAGTTCCATTACCACCATTACCACTTGATTTACAGCTAGCCCCAGTGGGTTGTCCTCAACCCATACTCCAGAAACTATTTGTGTCAACCCATATCACCCAGGTAGTCACTTATTCAAGTACAATCTCTAATTCTCACCCTGTGGGACAGTAGTCTCTGGGTGGCTCAAATTTAAAGTTATTTTTCTTTACGGCCCAAAGGTAATTTGAGCTTGTGACTTCTGAACCAAATCTCTTCTCAGCATGAGAACTGGGCATTTTGCTACTACTTTATACTTTGCTAGTATAAGAGGATCACCACAGGTTTAAGGCCAGCCTGGGTTACACAGTGAGTTCAAGCACAGCCTGAACTCCATAGTGAGACCCTGTCTAAAAAATAAATTAATTAATTAAAATATATATGTATATTTAAGCAGATATTCATGTATAATATATATTTTTTAAATATATATTATACTTTAAATATAGTTTCCTCATTGCTCAGCAGTCAACTATCAAGTTAGCACTATATATCTAAGCGTTTTGTTACAGTAGTAACTGCCCTTTCACTTTCACGTGGTAGGCTGAGCCCTACCTTGGTAAAATTAAACCCCCAGTTCCCAGAATGTTGATATATACGAGGTTTTTTGTTGGCTGGTTGGTGTCGCAGTCCACTGGCATTCACACAGCTCCCCTCAGGCTTCTCTGACGTTGTGACCTGGCACTTTTGATGTGTGGCACCTACTTGACCACAGTGGAGTGAACAATGATGAGGCACACTCATTCTTAACTCTCTTGGTGTGAAAGTGACCTGCCGCTTCCACTCATACTAAGAACCAGGCACATTGTCCCACACTGAGTGAAGGGCCTTAAAGATGTTGCTTACTGGCAGATCTGGGAAAAAGAAATAAACCTTGAAACATTTTTATCAAGTCTCCGCTATACATAAAACCTTAGTGTAACCTAATGAGTTGGGTAGCAGATATTCATTAACATGCAATTTAGGAATGCCTTGTTCCCAGGTTAAACAAGTGAACAAAGTGAATCTGTCCTGCCAGCCAGCCAGATATTCCAGGTCTCCAGTAGCACAGTTCAGATCTGTCCAGTCCCAGCCAAGGATCCCCATAATTCTAATACAACATCCCTTTCCTTTTTGAAAACCATGACTTTTTCAAAGCATAGACCTATGTTAAAACACACTTCAGTAACCATCACTGCATAAAAAACACTTGAAAATTTAGGGATTAAAAATGTGCTTCAATAATTTTGGGTATAATTCTGAAATCTGGGGAGACCAATGCCGCATAAGTACAGATTCTAATAGACCAACGGTGTGTAAGAGTTCAGGGAGAATATGGTAAGAACAAACTAAGTCCATAACATCAAAGACTTCAAAGAATACGCTGCTCGATCCTAACTTTCATGCACAAAGAGGTTACCTCATAAGAAACAACCAACCAAGGAACCCTATCATAGGCTTTCTTATTCATTTTGCCCTTCTGCAGTAGCTAACTACTTGTGCTGAAAAATGAATGGCAGAAGAAAAAGGAAAGATAAGGCAACTCATAATTTCTCTTCCTTTCTGATCTCTCTTACTTATCAGTAAGTCACAGGTAGAAACTATCCCTGGAATGTGCCCATCATAAGAGGTAAAATCAAATAATGGAGGTAGGTCTGGGCACCATTTGTCACTATCCTGGTAGAAACGAAATGCATGTGCCTGAAAGAACAAAACAGGAGCTGTGTGATTTTGGTGATTCCACATATGTTAAAGACCTTTTGTTTGCACTTAAAATAGTTACTGCATAACATAAAAAGGAATGGTAAAACTAATGATAGGAATTTAAAATTTTAACTTTACTTACAAAGATGTTAAATATCAAATTAAACCCCATGACAGGTTGGGAAAGAGACTGTGAAAGAAAAGAAAAAGTCTTATCTTTTTTTTTCCTATATGTTGAACAAAGACTCTGTTTTTATTTTGCACTGGCTCCCACAAGTTACATAGTTGGCCTTGACTGGGTAACAGTCTATCCCACAACTGTCCCTTATACCCTTCTTCCTTACAGAAGCTCATTTTCATCCACTTTCCCTTTTAAGGGACTGAGGTGGTCATGACCAGTTATCTGATCCTTTCCCTACTGCTCCTCACCAGTGTGTCTAATCCACCGTTCCCATTATGTTTTAATTCCAACAGCACTTATCACTATCTCTACGTCTCGCTCGTTCATTTGTTCCTTCTAGAACATGAGCTCTATGAGTTTTGTCCGTTATACAAACTTAGGTTCCCCAGCCCTTAGTGACATACAGTAGATACTCAAATATGCAAAGAGGTGGACAAGTGAATCGACTCCTCCGGCCAATGACTGACGTTGGACAAAGAGACATGAAGACAGACATGTTATTTGTGGCTTCTAGAAAATATCTTATTTACTGATTAGAAAGGATGGTGGCGCCGTCTTCCCAGCACTCTGAGATGCTGAGGCAGGAAGACAGCAAGTCCAGCTACTTACTAAGACCCTGTTCATCTCCCAATACCCAAAAATTAAGGAAATAAAGAAAAGTGACTGTCTCTTTATTTCCACTATGTACAGTATTTCCATTTTTGCATGGAGTCGTTCAACTGCAGTACCCTCTCATGACCACACAAAGAGACAACAAAAAATAAAACTTATCAATTGTTATTTGTTTCCCACTGTACATAAAAGAAACATAAGGGTAGTAGTAGAAATAAATAAGGGTTTGATAGTATTTTCCACTTTTCCACATTATGGAAGTCTTTGGTAGACAAGCAAGTTTGATACAGAAGCTCCATCAAGTATGGGAACTCTTTCTATGCCTCTGGTTCAGCGGGCCCTCACGTGTAGTGTTCTGCCTCATGCCCACAAGATAACTGCAATATTTCCATACATCACACACACAGCTCATGTAAGAAGGCATGAGAGAGTAAAGGAAAAGGTTACATACAAGCTGAGTTTACTCCTCTCTATTAGCAGAACAATAGATCTCTTAGATTTGGTGATGAGAAGGTTACTGTGTACATATTTAGTTTCCAGTCACATCTAGGATGCACACAGGAAAGCATTTTTAGCTCCTGTTCACATCCCAGGCCTGGGATCGATTTCCTCCCAGAGTCTCCAGAAGGAATCAATCCTCTTAACACCTTGACTTTGGACTTCTGTCCTCCTGAAGCTGGCTTTCTTTTGCCCTTGTTTTCTTTTTTGTAATCACTAAGGACTCAGGGCTGTGAAAGAGGTTGGCATGGTGAAGGGAATGAAGAGAATAGTTGTTTGTTGGTGCCTCGTAAAATAGTACAGTTGGGGCCACAGACTACACTTTGCAGAGCATGGAAGAGTGAAAAGAAGGATCCCTGAGAAGCGGGCTGAGACACAGCCAGGGAGTGAAGAGGCAAACACAGCTTTCATAAAAAGCATTATTTGTTCCTGAGCAGGAGAGAAATTCTTTCCATTAAGTCTGGAAAAAGTCAAAATAGAATGCAAAGTAGTTTAGGGCCCTTTTAAAAAATTCAGTGTATTCTTAAATAGATAACACTTTCAACTGCTCAAAAAGTAATAAGTGAAATAGTTATTCTTCTAATCAAATAATTATGTCAATCAATATCTTCCACCCCTCATCACTGCCCATAAGCCACTGTTATTCACTTCCTGTGAATCTTTCTACACAGCGGAAGAAATGTAAATATACCATAGTCTTATTCTTCCTCCAGTTATACAAGTAGACGTGCACTACTCAAAACTATTTCTTTTCTTATTTAACAGTGTATCTTGGTGACATTTCCCTGTCAGTGTACAGAGAGCTTTGGCCTTATTTTGCAGCTGCAAAGAAGTCTTTCACTGGATAACTTATTTCCAATTCTTTGTTCATACTCCATGTCACGGCGGTACAATAAGTAAACCTGTACGAGCATATATTAGTAGAATTTCTAGAAACTCTTATACATTAGGAAAATTAGTCCTTTGTAACAGGACTTACAAACATTTTTCCCAGTTTACAATCTGTTGCTGAACTTTATTCTGGTTGGTTTTGCTTGCATTTTTAAAAATAGTTAAATTTAGTCCAGCATGTGGTACACACCTATAATCCCAGCACTTGGGAAGCTGAGGCAGAAGGATCCCTGCAAGTTCGAGAACAGCCTAGATGACATAGTGAGTTCAAGGCCAGTCTAAACTGCATTTGAGACCCTGTCTCAAAAAAACTTTCCCATTTGAAAAAGATCTTCCAACTTCCTGTTATCCTTTATCTTGCTCTTTATTTATATCTTGGGTTTCTCATGTAATAGAAACCATGCTATATTTTAGCCTGTGTGTCAGATTTATTTCAGTTAATATGGTGTCAAGATTCATGCATTTACCTACAAATGCTTCAAGTTCATATGACAAAACAGCCCTGGATTATGGATAAATCCCACATTTTCTTTCACGTGTTCTATTGTATTAATTGATTTACAAATGTTAAACCCATCTTGCATTCATGAGATAAATCCTGCTTGCTCATGATGCTTTGCAAGATGAAATTTGGCCTGCTAGTATTTTAGAGAATGATTTTTCTGTCTACATTCATAAGAGATATTGACCTTGTTATAGCTTATAGCTAGAAACTCCCTCAAAGGCACATGCGCTCGGAGGCAAAGCTCATGAAAGATGATTGAATTGGGAGGCTGCTACTGTGAAATGTGATGCTAGGGGGTGGGGCCAGGTCAGGCGTGACCTGGAAAGGTATACCTCCACCAGGCCTTTCCTTTCCTTCCTGTTTCCAGCCACCATGACTTCAGCATCTTTCTTCAGCAGCCACTTTCCCCTTGGGGCCAGCTGACTATGGACTGAAATCTCCAAAAGATATGAACCCATATAAAGCGCACTTCCTCCAATTTGTTAGCATCAGTTATTGAGTCCCAGGAACAAGAAAGTAACTGGGACCTGGAGTTGTTTGTTTTCTTGTGATACCAGGATAACATTGGCCTGGGAGGATGGGCTGGAAAGTGTTCCCTCCTCTTCTATTTTCTTGACTAGTTTGTGAATGAAATTCTCATTTGTCTGATATTACAGTTAGACCTTTCTTTTTGTGTATGTTTGAACTGCCTGGTATTTTTTGCCTAGTCTTTTATTTTATTTTGAAGTAAGTTATTATAAAGTATCTCTTATTAAGAATATAATTAGGCTGTGTTTCGTGATCCTAAAGAACAATTTTTTGTTAGTGGTTCAGTGAACGTTAAAACTATTATGAGTCCTTTGCACGTCGTCTCAGTTTTGAACACTGGATGTTTGGCACAGACTTTCCACGTGTCGCTTGGCTGTCACTGTGTTTGTCAGCTTCCTCCTTAGTGCCAAAGACCTGAGAAAAAAGCAAAGGTCTATTCTGGCTGCTAGTTTCACAAGACTGTAGTCCATGGTTAGTTCACTCTTCTTCGGGGCCTGTGGCAAGGCGACATCATGATGGGGACACCTGACTGAGGAAACTGCTCAGCAAGGTGCAGCCAGGAGGCAAAGGGGGCAGCGTGGTGAGGCTCCCATATCTGACTTCAGGGTATGTTCCAACAACCTAAATTCCTTCCACTAAGTCCAACATTCTATAGGTTCTATCCTTTTCCTCATAATGCCACAAGCTGGAAACTAAACCTACAGCACACAGGCATCTGCGGAAACACTAGCATTCACATAAAACACTCATTTGAGGAAAGAGGATAGAGATGGAGTTTTACTGATTTATACACACCTTCCTGTGGTGAACTCTACCATGCCACAGAAAAATAGAAAAAATCTTCATAAAAACTGGGCTGAAGAAATTTACATAAAGAATTGAACATGCTGTTGATCTAAACAGGTACAAAACAGTGGAAAGCAAAGAGCAGACACATTTATAATGGTAGTAACCCTCCTCTCTATCAGGAACTTCACCTCATTGACACATTTAATGTTCCTATCAATCTTCCCAATAAGGATCAACCAATTTTCTGATGTCTTTTATGGAAGAGAAAACTAAGACTCGGCACTTTCATTTGTTTTTGTTATTTGAAGGGAACTTAAGCATCATCAGGGAGCTTGTTGAAAATGCAGAATCAGCCTCAACCCAGATCCTACCAAATCCAAAGCTGTGTTTAACAAGGTTCCCAGGTGATTTGTACATGCATTAGAATTTAAAAATCACTAGCGAATTTCTAGAGATCACAAATCTACATAGCAGAAGCCAATTCCAAAGCCTGTGGTGCTTGTTTCGCAACTACTAGAGACACAGATTGCTGGGCAGTCAGAGACTAAACTCATAGCTTTGGCTAAGTGGAGTTCATGTCATAACAAGGCCCTCAACTTTCCCATAGGTTGAAGAGTTAATTACCATCACAAAAGCTAACTCTGTCTCTTAGATTAAATAAGGTGCTTTGAACATGTAGAACAACAAATAAATTCTAAAAGAATAAAACTTTGTCATATTAATACTGTTTAAAATTTTAAAACCACCATAAATCCAAAGTCTTGTTATATAGGATTTATATTTGTTGCACTGAGATCAAAGCTTCATTTTGCGTGTTACTGGAAGCCCTAAACTCAGCACATGTCCATCCAAGTCTCCACACGCACTCAGGTTGAACAGAGAATCTTATGACATCAAACACTGAAATTAAATAGGGATGACAAAGGAAATCTGTTTCACAGAATTTTACGTAGTTTGATAGCAACTCATTAAGACTTGGGCTTACATCTTTAAATGTAAGTGAAAGTTAAAACTGATCTGTGTTCAAATTCTGGATGAAAATTCTATGTTCGGGCCAGAGATTTAGCTCAGTGGTTCTGGCGCCTGTCTTGCAAGCTCAAGGACCTAGGTTCGACGATGCCTGGGAACCACATACAACAAGGCCGGGCATGGAGATTCACACCCAGCAGCAAACAGATCCACATACCACAGTGCCGGGCATGGTGGTTCATGCCTATAATCCCAGCATTCAGGAGGCAGAGGCAGAAGGACTGCCATGAGTTTGAGGGTCCCCTGGGCTACTTAGTGAACTGGGAGCCAGCCTGAACTAAAAGCAAGACTCCATCTCAAAAAAAAAAAAGAAAGAAAAAAGAAAATTCTGTGGTTGTGTGTGTGTGTGTGTGTGTGTGTGTGCATGCATGTGAACCTAAGAACTTCACACTGATCTGCACCTCGAGCCCTATTTTATTTTGAGATAGGTCCTCACTAAATCACTAACTCGCTTGGAATCCTCAATCCTCAGTCTCCCAGAGTCTTGGGATTAAAGTTCAATACTTATAAAATCCATTTGCTACATTTGTTTTTATCCTATGTTTCAGACTATTCCCCTATTAACTTTTATTTTTCAGTTTTAGAGAAAATATTTCTTATGTTTGCTTCATTTTGGTTTAAAAAAAAAGAAAAAGGTGATGCCCTTTTGATCCAGCCCTGAAACTGAGATAAGCCAGCCTGTTCTACTCTGTGGGCTTAAGAGAGCTTTTTAAGAGTGAGACCACAGACAGCTCAGCATCGCCACTGTTCCCAGTGAGGCCTCCTAACTTGAGAAGACCGTCATCTGCCTCACGGAACACTGCATTCTCTTCTTGCTTCCTCTGGAGTTTTAGAACTGAGGACCACTTCAAAATAAGGTTCATAGATAATTAATGTAGCTCCATTAGTTCAACTGCAAAAATTGTCCTTGGTTTTTGATTATTTAATCCTTTCCATAAAATGTGGCTGTTTCTAAAAGCACCAGTTTTATGAGCACACATTGTAATAATTGGTGCTATGGGGTCTTCTGCATTTTTTCCCAACTGGCAAAGTTTCTCCAATGACATCTTAGGGATGAGACACTTAGAGAGATCATATCTCAAGATTTACGTGGGAAATAAATCCTTTAAATTGGTATTGCCCTGGGCCAAAATGCCATTGGAACAAGAGAGTTTGGGGTGAAGAGAGAAATAGGTAAATACAATTGAGAGACAAAATGTTTTAAAGGGTCTTATGTATGTTTGGCTCCAATATTATTGTCATTAATTAAGTTGCTTTTTGCAAGTCTTAAGGCCAAATTAAGCTTCAATTTTCCCCATCTGTAAAATGGGATCTTGTAGGGTTATTTTAAGAATTAAATAAGTTAACAGATTTAAAGCCTGTGGCTTGTAGCAGGCTTGTGACACACACTACAAACTTGGTTATTATTTCATGAGCCAATTTCAATCTCTCCTGAAAAAGGGAATCTGAAATTTGAGAGAAAATAAGACTAAAGCACTTCCTCTTGGAATCAGACTTCTCTCTGAGAGTCCTGAAGCCACAGAACAATCCTCCTAGCAAAGAGCAGGACATCAGGAGAGGATACTGGCCCGAACCAAGGATAATGCTCTCTCTGGATCCGTCCAGAAAAATCTGGAGACACTGGCTGTGAGCTCCTATGTGCTTTGCCAGTTCACCTCTTACTGTCTCATGCATGGTAACTGCATATTAGAGCTTAGCTTGACCAGAGCACCAGAAAACGTGCTCTGAAGGAAAGCAGAGACTCCATGATCATTTGCACATCATTAGGGCCAAGAACTCTCCCACAGATCACTTCTCCCAGCCTTTACCTTGTCTTTATGGAAAGATTAGTGTTAGAATCCTTCTTGCACAGAGGAGCCAAACTCGGAGAGACAAACTGTCAATTCAAAGTCACATTGCTAATCAGAGTCAAGACAGAAATTGAAAAACAAGTCCACATGGGCCGGGGAGTTAGCTCAGTGGTTCCGGCGCCTGTCTCGCAAGCGCAAGGACCCGGGTTCGATTCCCCGGTAACCACATAACAATACTGGGTGTGGAGACTCACACCCAGCAGCAACCAGTACCACATCCCACAGTGCCGGGCGTGGTGGCTCACGCCTGTAATCCCAGCACTCGGGAGGCAGAGGCAGGAGGATTGTGATGTGAGTTTGAGGCTGAGCTCAGGGCCAGCCTGAACCA